>CM038680.1:333687370-333888100 GCA_021605205.1 Aegilops longissima
AAAAGGAAGTATGGACAAGGGAAGCACAATTCTGGAGCTTAGCAGAAGCTACACTTTACCCCGAAGCCGGGAGGACAATTCCAGCATACCCACGGAGGTGGTAGCTCGCACAATCATAATGGCACCAAGAATGGAAACGGGAATGGAGGAAGCAATGGGCAAAACCGCACCAACCCGTCAACCCCAGCCAAGAGAGACCTGAGCCAAATCACTTGCTTTAAGTGCCATAAGACTGGACATTATGCAAATGAATGTCCTGAAGCCCAAAATGGAGATGGCAATGGAAGCTCGGGAAAGAAACCGAACCCTTTCAACAGGGGACAGGTGAACCACATTACCGTGGAGGAGGTTGTAGCTTAGCCAGATGCAGTAATAGGTAAGTTTTTGGTTAAGACATTTACTGCAGTTGTTCTTTTTGATACTGGTGCATCGCATTCATACATATCAAGAGGATTTGTGGATAAGTATAAATTGCCAACCCAAGACCTCAGGTCACCCATGTTAGTAACCTCACCCGGAGCAGAATATATGTCAAGTAAATGGTGTGATCGACTGCCATTAAGGATTGGAAACTACGTATTTCCCTCGGACCTAATAGTTTTGGAATCACAAGGATTGGATGTAATATTAGGCATGGATTGGTTATCAAAGTACGGAGGGAACATTGATTATGCTAGTAAGATGATTTTGCTTACTAGCCCTGAAGGAAGGAGGATTAAATGAAGTGACCATTAAGAACAAGTACCGGTTGCCGATGATCAACGACTTGTTTGACCAATTGCAAGGAGCTAAGGTATTTTCCAAGATCGATTTGCGATCGGGATACCATCAGTTGAAGATTCGAGAGCAGGATATACCTAAGACGGCTTTTACCACCAGGTATGGGCTGTATGAGTATACCGTTATGTCATTTGGTCTGACTAACGCACCTGCCTATTTTATGAACATGATGAACAAGGTGTTTATGGAGTTTTTGGATAAGTTCGTCGTGGTGTTCATTGATGATATTCTGGTTTACTCGAAGAGTGAAGAGGAACATAAGGAACATTTGCGTTTAGTACTCGAGAAGCTCAGAGAACATCAGTTATATGCCAAGTTCAGCAAATGTGAGTTTCGGTTGAAGGAAGTAGGGTTCCTCGGACACGTTATATCCGGAGAAGGAATAGCGGTTGACCTCACCAAGGTTATCACTGTGACCAATTGGGAAGCACCAACAACAGTTGGAGAGATCCGGAGTTTCCTTGGACTTGCAGGATACTACCGGAGATTTATTGAGAATTTCTCCAAGATAGCAAAACCTATGACGGAGTTGTTGAAGAAGGATACCAAGTTTATATGGATGAAGAGTGTGAGGCTAGTTTCGTGAGTTGAAAAACGTTTGGTTACCTCACCGGTGTTGATTTTGCGAGACTGGACTAAAGATTATGAGGTGTATTGCGACGCTTCACGTCGAGGACTTGGAGCAGTACTCATGCAAGAGGGAAGAGTTGTTTCGTATGCTTCACGACAACTTAAACCTCACGAATTTAATTATGCCATGCATGATTTGGAGTTAGCAGCCGTAGTGCATGTATTGAAAACATGGAGACATTTCCTCATTGGAAATCATTGTGAGGTGTACACGGATCACAAGAGTTTGAAGTACATTTTCACGCAGAAGGAGTTAAACCTCAGACAAAGGAGATGGTTGGAGCTCATCAAGGATTATGATATGAGATTGCATTACCATCCCGGAAAGGCTAATGTAGTAGCTGACGCATTGAGCCGTAAGAGCCATGTCAATACACTAATGATGGGAGAAATACCAAAGGAGTTAGCCGAGGATCTTCGTGAGCTATGGTTGGAAATAGTTCCGAGAGGCTATGTAGCAACATTGGAGATTCAGTCAACCTTGATGGATAGAATCAGAGAAGCTCAGAAGACTGACAGAGATTGCCTCTATTAAGGAGAAAATGACCAAGGGAAAAGCTAAGTGATTTCATGAGGATGAGCATGATACCTTATGGTTTGAGGACCGCGTTTATGTGCCAAGTGATCCGGAGATCAGGAGGTTGATTTTGCAAGAAGCACATGATTCGCCGTATTCGATCCACCCAGGAAATACCAAGATGTATTTGGATTTGAAGGATACTTTCCGGTGGACCGGAATGAAGAAGGATATTGCGGAACATGTAGCAGTTTGTGATGTATGCCAGAGAGTGAAGGCAGAACATCAGAAGCCAGCAGGATTGTTACAGCCTTTGCCAATACCCGAATGGAAGTGGGAAAAACTAGGCATGGATTTTATCACGGGATTACCCAGGACTCGTTCAGGCTATGACTCGATTTGGGTTATAGTTGATCGTTTGATGAAGGTAGCTCATTTCATCCCAGTGAAGACTACCTACAGCAGTGCCAAATTGGCTAAGATATACATGACCAGAATTGTATGTTTACATGGAGTTCCTAGGAGTATCGTATCTGATAGAGGAACCCAATTCACCTCAAAGTTTTGGAATCAGTTGCACGAAACTTTGGGAACCAGACTAGAGTTTAGTATGACTTTCCATCCGCAGCATGATGGACGACCGAAAGAGTCAACCAGATTTTGGAGGATATGTTGAGAGCATGTGCATTGGATTATGGATCAAGTTGGGATGATAACTTGCCATACGCAGAGTTTTCTTATAACAACAGTTACCAAACTAGTTTGAAGATGGCCCCTTCAAGCATTATACGGAAGGAGGTGCAGGACCCGTTGTTGTGGGATGAAGTTGGAGACCGCCATTGTTCGGACGGATTTGATTAAGGAGTGCGAACGGAAAGTGAAGTTGATTCGCGATAGGCTCAAGGTAGCCCAGTCCAGGCAGAAGAGCTATGCGGATTCAAAACGCAAGGAGACAATTTACGAAGTCGAAGACAGAGTTTATTTTCGAGTATCTCCACTACGAGGAATTAAGCGTTTTGGAGTTAAGGGAAAGTTAGCACCACGTTTTGTGGGACCGTACAAAGTTTTGGAGCGCATGGGAGAAGTTGCGTATAAGTTGGAACTGCCCGAGGGATTGTCAGGTGTTCACGATGTGTTCCACGTTTCTCAGCTGAAGAAGTGTCACGCAGAGATGGCGGATATACCCCTGAGAGATACTGTGCCACTTGAAGCGATTCAGTTGAGTAATGATTTGACCTATGAGGAGAAGTCAGTCAAAATTCTGGAATATGCCAGCCGAGTCACCCGCAGCAAGGTTATCAAGTTTTGCAAAGTTCAGTGGAGCCACCACATTGAGGATGAAGCCACCTGGGAGCGAGAGGAAGATCTGCTAAAGGACCACCCTCACCTATTTTCTAGCCAACCCGAATCTCGAGGGCAAGATTCATCTTAAGGGGGGTAGGTTTGTAACATCCCAAATTTTCAATTTGGAATGTTATACATTAGATCATCAATGCATATCATATTTTATTTGCTTTGGGTTTTGATCCTAGAAATTCTACACAACTCAAGGACCCACGGAGAGAGTTGAGGATTTCGTTATTTTCATATTTGAGTTTTTCTCAAATTTTGAGAATAGGATCATTTGATTTTAATTATTTTATCATCAATCATTTCTACTACAAAAACATGAGAGAGGGAATAAAAATGACTTTCCCAAAATAACGAAATATTGAGGATTTAATAATAAAATCAAATAATATTTTATTCTGGAGTTTTTCGCCATTTTATTTGAATTTAGGAAAAATGTGTGTTTTTCAAAATTGCATTTAGGCCCCAAATAAATGTTCATCTTGTCCGTCTTGATTTTAGAAGCCGGGGAAAATTTATTTCAGGATTTTTGGAGTCCGTTTAGTATTTCTTTTGTTCGTTTTTCTGCGCGGAATTAATTTAAAAAAAACGGAACCAACCTATGGGCCGTGTCCGACCGGGACTCCGGCCCGCCTAGGCTTTATAAGCCGGGGGGGAAGCCAGCCCAGCCATTACTTGCCCGAACTAACCCTAGCCGCCGCCGCCGCCTCGCCGCGCCGCCGGCCGACGCCACCATCGCCTTTGCCTCCGCCGCGCCGCCGCCGCCACGGAACCGCCGCCCGCCGCCTCGCCGACCATTACCGAGGTTGCCTCAAAATCCGCGCCGCCGGTTTTTCTCGAAAACCGTTCGGTTTTTCCGTCGGTTTTTCGCCGGTTTTTTTTAGTTTTCGTTTTTTTAGATCGGTTTTTTTTCGGTTCGGTTAAGAGTTCGTCGTTTAGATCCAGTTAACGAACGTTCGTTCGTTAAGCTGTTCGTCATTTTTCTTTTTCTCGGATTTTCCGCGATTATTTCTCATCGCGATTTCTGATCCGATTTTCGTTTTAGTATAACTTTTTGCTCGTTTATCGGAATCGGGCGATTCAAGCGCCTGGAGTTTCGTCTCGAAACCCTCTTTCCGAATAACCAACTTAAACAAGTTTTTGCTTCTGTAAAATTTGACTTAGATCCAGATTAGTAAAACGAAGCTGTTTTCTTTCGCCGTTTGACTTTCGTTGCTTCGTTTGATTTGATTCTTTTTGCAAACCGGAGTTCTTAAGTTGAACTTTCTGGTTAGATCTTTTATTTGAGATTTACCTGTGCATTAGATGAGTACTTATTGTATGCTTGTTTGTTTGTCTGCGATAGAATACCCAGAGTGCGCCGTCTGTTACTTCGAGTCTCTAGGTTTCGCGGATCATCAGCAAGGCAAGTAACGCTTTGATCATATACTTTCCATACCCAGTTTTTATGCATTAGATCAATCCTCAAACATTGCATGATTAGGATCTAATTAAATTGTGGGTTTTGGGGAGTAGTTTGAGGTAGTACCTATTACCTGATTTATAATCAAACCCTTGGGAGTTACTTCTACGTTTGCTTATTATGCCATGCCATGCTCGTAGACGTGGATTGGGTTTGAGTGAATATCCATGACAGATGTGAGAATATTAATTAATGGTTTATATAAGGTGGCAACATTAATACACATCTGGGTGGATTGAGGTACCTGGTTATTCCAGGATTTGCCTATCTAGGCACCTGGGTAGGCCAGGATTGCCTGTTTTTTTATGGACCACCACCCAGGCTCAAAGGGATCATAAGATTATTCATGCTAGAAACTTCCGTGTGCAGCCACATGCTACTATGGGCTCTAGCATACTTGATTAAGTCGTGTGAACTCTTACAGTGGTAGACTAGCTGATGTAGGGGTTGTAGGTTGGTACGGTCTACCCATTCGTAAGGTGCTAGCGCTTCTGAAAGACTGTCTCGGTCATCCGTTTCTCAAACACCATGTTGTGCGAGAAATCAAACGGAGGAGATCGAGTCTTGTGGGAAAAGTGCACAAACCTCTGTAGAGTGTATAAACTAATCATGATTAGCCGTGTCCCCGGTTATGGACATCTTGAGTATCTAGTACTTGGATTATCAAGTGAATCTCATCATGTTACTTTAATTAATACTGTTGGGTTTTAATGATGATTACTTTAATTGGGATTGAGGATGCTGTCAACCATTCTCAATGTTTAACAACCACCATGATAGTTAAATAAATTTATTCCTTTGCAGTAGGGAAAAATTGGCTTTTCGCAAAACTGTAACCATAGAGCTTTCCACCAGCCATATATGCATGTAGTATAGGCTTACTCTTTCATTACTCTCTATGTGTTACATTGCCAGCATATTCCATGTGCTGGCCCGTTTCCGGGCTGCAACTTTTCATGTTGCAGACTTTTCAGACGACGAGTAAGGTGCTTTTAGGTCATGGTTCTATACTCAGTGATGCCGTTGGAGTTGATGGACTCGCTTATCTTCCAAGCCTTCCGATGTTATCGTTATTAGATGGCCTTAAGCCATATTTATTTTGCTAAGTTCTCTTTTGAGACATTCGATGTAATAAGTGTGTGATTGCTACTCTGTTATAAATCCTTCAAGTACTGTGTGGTGTCAGCATTACTGATCCAGGGATGACACCTGAGCACAGAGATCAGACTGTTTGAGGTCTGGTCGCTACATATATGCAGTTCTATAGGCCCATAATGCATCATCAAGTTTCTTGGACCAATTCTTTCTATACCTATTGACAGTCTTTTGCAAAATTAATTTGAGCTCTCTATTACTCAATTCTACTTGACCACTAGACTGAGGGTGATATGGAGATGCAATTCTATGATTAACATCATACTTAGCAAGCATTTTTCGGAAAGCACCATGAATAAAATGTGAACCACCATCAGTCATTAAATATCTATGGACTCCAAACCTCAGAAAAATGACTTCTTTAAGCATTTCAATAGAAGTGTTATGATTAGCACTACTAGTTGGAATAGCTTCTACCCACTTAGTAACATAATCAACAGCAACTAAAATATGTGTATATCCATTACAGGCAGGAAAAGGTCCCATATAATCAAAGCCCCAAACATCAAATGTGTCGTGGAATTGTCACGGCAGATGTCCTTAGTGTTAGGACTTAGTCGCGAGGCCAACGCATCTATGTGGTAGCTTGAGAGGGGTTGAGCGGGACGAGAGACGCGAGGTTTTACCCAAGTTCGGCC
Source organism: Aegilops longissima (assembly GCA_021605205.1). Lineage (NCBI taxonomy): Eukaryota > Viridiplantae > Streptophyta > Magnoliopsida > Poales > Poaceae > Aegilops > Aegilops longissima. Next base: position 333,693,903 of record CM038680.1, read on the forward strand.
CCTCACGGTGGAGGTAAAAGCCTACGTCCTGCTTCATTGATATTGATGATCATGATCACGGTTACAAGAGTGCTCTAACTCGAGAGCTATTGTCTAAACCTAACTTGTCCAACTTGTGGAACTTGTCCCTTCCCCACCTTTGGGGAGCCCTGCCCCTCCTTATATATGTTGAAGGGGCGGGTTACATGTGGAGTCCTATTAGGATTAGGACTAGTCTATCTCTAATGCAAACCGGATACAAGTCCTGGTCTTAACTCCTTGTAAAATATTCCTCATGCCTTTCCTCTTAAACCGGCCCACAATAGTTGAACTGCCTTCGATCCGCCGCCGGGCTACTAATGAACCGCCAAGACCGGGCGGGTAACCCGTGAACCGCCAAGCTCCGGGCGGGTTACCAGTGAGCCGTCCAGACCGGCCGGGTTAACTTCCGGCCGGTTTACACCGCGGGGTATATCCCCGACATTAGCCCCCAAGTTTAGCTTGGATTTATCCATGGTAAACTTCGCTGCAAAATAAACACCGTAACAAATTTGGCAGGTTGTACTCGGGTTAAGAATTCTTGTAGACCGCTTTGATCGTCCTTGTCATTTCCTTCTTCTAGAAAATCTGGGTCAATAACCAGCTTCATAACCAATTTGTTGATGTTGGTTTCTTATAGAAAATATTGTGAAGAATAATCCACTTGAGTCGGCTTCCAAAGCGCCGGTTTAAGAAATATTGGTCTTGAAATACTCATCCGATATTCAACGGTTTTAAGATGTAGAACTTGCGGTTTATCATTGCCAAAACTGTCGGGTTATAAAAACTGATAATTCCAGGTTATGATTGTTGCCAACGCCGGGTTATGATTGTTGCAAACACCGGGTCATAATGGTTGGTGACGCCGGGTCAATCCGGTTTGCTCAAAACAGAGAATTTGAAAATAGTTCTTCCATAATAATATAATACCTGTAGCCCCCAAGTCTTGAGTAGAACAAAGTGATGGCTTAAGACTTGTTTCAATATAAATACTGCCACTTAAGAAGAAATCCATGTTGTTCATCCGGTCACTTAGTAAAAACTGAATACTCCATATTATGTAGCCCCCAAGTGCCGGGTCATTATGCAATAATAAGGGGGACTTTGTAAGTATAATCATATAGATTTGAGCAATGATGTGTAGCCCCAAGGGCCGGCTCGAGAAGATAATATTGAGTTGGGACTTAATATATACTTCAATGAAAATAACATCATATGATGTAACTCCCATCATGGGACTTGAATCCACGTCCACAAGGTTAAGAGCCTTGTGCTTTACCAATCGAGCAGCGGACCTTTGCATTAGCCCCATCTTGAGTAATGATAACTCCTTTCATCTTGTGCGGTTGATGATAAACCGCACGGGTTGTGATAAACACGGTTTAACCATATATATCTTGGCGACTCGTAGTCAAACCAGCCGGCGGATAGTCTCCGGATTATGATTTGATCATGTCTCGACAACTTGTGATTGAAAGTCAAGCCGGGTTAATGAACGCCGGTTTACTCCATAATAGGATGATAATAGAAAATCAAACCGGGCAAATAGTCTCCGGATTAGGATTTGACCGTGTTCCGCCAATTTGTAATTGACAGTTTTGAACCGGATTAATGATGTCGGTTTGAAAACACAACAAAAGAAATAATTTAAAAGAGAACGAAATTCAAGCAAAGGCAAATATAAAACCATTGCAAATGAGGCTTTGAGCCGATCAAGAGGCATTACCATGGTCGGACACGACCAAGCCCCCAAAAGGCGTAGCTATGGTTCGAGTCAGCCAGGTCCCCAAATGATGCATTGGCATTACGCCGATCAAGAGGTGTAGCGATGGTTCGGGTTCGACCAAAGCCCCAAGTGATCTTTGTGGCACTAGGCCGATCAAGAGGCGTGACTATGGTTCAGACGTGACCACAAGTCCCCAAGTGATCTTTGTGGCATTGCGCCGATCAAGAGGTGTGACTATGGTTCGGACGACCAAGCCCCAAGTGATCAATAATATGATAAGCCAACAAGGCATGATACCCATGTTTGAACCGCGCATCATGGCAGCAGGTCCTCTTTGGCACCCTTTAACTTTTTGCAAGAGATAAATCCTTCTTGAACCGGGATTTTGAACCGGATATTGAGAGCTTCAAAGCTTGTGGGAGATATCTTTCCCTTGAACCGGATGTTAAACCGGAATCTTCATTTTCAGCCGGAAATTTTCTGATGGCCTTTAAACTCGAACTTGCGAGAAGTTAATTCCTTTTTGAACCGGACATTGTTAAACCGGATTTGAGAGCTAAAGAGCTTTGTGAGAGAACAGATTTCCCTTGAACCGGATTGTAAACCGGATATTTGAGAGCTTCAGTGAGACTGACTTTCCTTTAGCTGGATTTTTTAAACCGGAATCCTTTCTGATGACCCGGATCTTCTTCATTGAGCCGGGATTTTGTAACTGTCATACACTTTCTAAACCGGAAATTTTCTGACGGCCTTTAAACTTTCATCAATATAACAGTAGCCTCCGGGACCGGGTTATCCTTCCCTCCATCGTCCCCGGGTTCTTTAAATTTATCAAAAGCGCAATATTCGTTGAGTCATGTCATCATAGCCCCGAGTCTCAAAGGTGTCTCGAGGAGTTGGCTTGAGACTCTCCATATTTGACTGTGATATAAACCGCATAACTTGTATATCATTGTTGTTGATAGTACGATGTGAATCCATAGAAGGTTGAGGTCATGCGGCGGGTTGTAAATGATCCCATATGAGCCGTGTAAACCAACTCGCCAATGGTTTCTTCCAACCGCGATTTAAAGTTAATAAAACTATAATGGCGGCGACTTGTGTGCCTGCCCATTGAACCATCCAAAGGCAAACGGCGGTTTGATGATAATTTGTCTCAATTTGAAAGAAAACGGGCTACCCAAGTTGTGACTTGCTCATACCCAATAAACAGCTCATGTAGATGATGCGCCCGGTATGTTGATGTAGACCGGGCCGCGAGAGACGGACGACAAAAGCGACCGCAACATCAAAAGCAGCTCGGATAGATGAATCGGCCGCGGCATTGTAAACCGGTGCGGACGGCGAAGACCTTCACCGGTGTTGTAAACTGGCACGGACGGGCGAGTTAATCGCGGGTGCGGTCCCGGTGAGTCGAAGTAGTCCGGGCCACTAGGGCGGCGTCTTGCACGCATATTCTTTGATCATTGTGGCACGGTCATATGCTAGCACATGACAGTAATTACGCAATCTATATATCCATGATCCGGCCATCGGCTTTGCAATGACCAATTGTCCTGCATATAAAATGCAAAGACCAAAGTAATTGCTCTCTGACAAAAACAATATGTGCTAAATTATACTTAGAGGGATATCACCTGATTCGCCCGAACAACTGATGAGTCGGCCGTGGCATTGCAAGCTGGTGCGGACGCGTGAACGCCGTGAGGGCGGATGAACGAGTCATCCATGGCGTTGTAAAGCGGCGCGGTGGCGATTCAAACATGATGTTGTTTAATCGGTGTAGATGCACGAATCAGCGGCAGGAGCGGATGGATGTAATCCGAACATCGGGGCGGCGACTTGCACGTATATCCGTCAAGCATCCTAGCACGGACAAACACCAATGCAAAAAGTGATGTTGATGCGCCCCCTTAGGTGACACCCTCTCGTAACGGTCCTGCAAAAATATTACAAGGCCAAGTAATTGTTTTTTGACAAAAAACAATATGCGCTAATAGAATAATCTTAGATGGATATCACCTGATGTTTTTTGTTTGAACAACGGATGATCCGTTCATCGCAATAGAGGCGGTTTAGGCTAGTCGGCGACTCAATATGGTCCCGGCGGTTCAGCGAAACCCTCCGGGTTATTCTCCGGTCTTTAAGTACCCGGCATGGGTGGTGCAGATGTATCGTCGCCTCCGATGCCGCACACGAGGACCGGAGCATATCTTGGCCATGAGTCAATTGACCTGATTTGTTCGGATGACCAATGATCCGTTCAACGTGCGTAAACAAACTCAGCAGCGGCAGCTTAATACAACCTCGACCGCTCAACACAGCAGAGACGGCTCAACGCGGCCCCGGCGGTTTATACAGCAGAGGTGATCCGGCGACTCAACGCAAGAGCGCTCGCGCCGGCTCGGCAGCGGAAACAAGGCACCGCAAATGTTGGGTGTGGCCGGACCGAAAATACCCCGCCTGCATGTACGTTTAGCTGAGCAGTAGTAGCACCCCATGCGGCTTCACGACTGCCACGATGATTCATTGTTTTTTTTTTTTGATTCCATCCATGAAAAACTAATTTGTCTTGATGAGATGAAGAAGCGGCAGTAGCTTTTAATCTCCATGTGGTACGGGCAAGATGCGCAGATGTATCAGCAAAACCAGTGTTTTGCGATCTGTTTTTAGTACACCAGCAGCACTCGAGCTCCTCGGGACTTGAAGCTTCTGGCGTATGGCTGCTATGGACGGAAACATCGTCGCACTTCGAATCCTGCCAATCTAACCAGCCTTTTAGCGGCGGCAGCATCCCAAGAAATCGATCCGGTTTGGATTAGACCGCTTGTCGGTCTCATCAACTCGACGGTTTTGCTGGTTTCTTCATCGGAACGGTCCTCCTTGGTCTTAGTGCTGCGTGTCCAACCAATACTAGGTGTTGTAGAAAAACGGCCGTCCCCGCCTTCTCTGTCAGTTTCGGCGGATCATCAGACGGTGGCGGCAGACGCGGATATCTCAACCCTAATCTTTTCTTTGACTTCAATCTCATGGATTGTAAAAATCTTCATCCGAAAATTGCAAAAATCCAACTCTGATCATAAACAATGAACACGCCGGCTCTGGCAAGAAACTGTCCCATGCCGGATCATCTTGCGTGATTCTTCTGCGCCGGTTCTTCTTCATCCGGCTAATTCGCGAACTTCTCAAAACCCGGGTAAAGATCCCTCCAAGAACTCAACACCACCGTGCGCGAGCCCCACGGTGGGCGCCAACTGTCGTGGAATTGTCACGGCAGATGTCCTTAGTGTTAGGACTTAGTCGCGAGGCCAACGCATCAAGTGGTAGCCTGGAGGGGGTTGAGCCGGGACGAGAGACGCGAGGTTTTACCCAGGTTCGGCCCCTCACGGTGGAGGTAAAAGCCTACGTCCTGCTTCATTGATATTGATGATCATGATCACGGTTACAAGAGTGCTCTAACTCGAGAGCTATTGTCTAAACCTAACTTGTCCAACTTGTGGAACTTGTCCCTTCCCCCTTTGGGAGCCCCCGCCTCCTTATATATGTTGAAGGGGCGGGTTACATGTGGAGTCCTATTAGGATTAGGACTAGTCTATCTCTAATGCAAACCGGATACAAGTCCTGGTCTTAACTCCTTGTAAAATATTCCTCATGCCTTTCCTCTTAAACCGGCCCACAATAGTTGAACTGCCTTCGATCCGCCGCCGGGCTACTAATGAACCGCAAGACCAGGCGGGTAACCGTGAACCGCCAAGCTCCGGGCGGGTTACCAGTGAGCCGTCCAGACCGGCCGGGTTAACTTCCGGCCGGTTTACACCGCGGGGTATATCCCCGACAAAATGGTTCAATAACAAGTGAATAATTCATAGGCATTTCTTGACGTCTACTAATATTACCAATTCTTTGGCATTCATCGCGAGATAAAACAAACTTACGGGCATCCTTGAAGAGAGTATGTCAATAAAAACCGGATTGCAATACCTTATGTGCAGTTCTATCTCCAGCGTGGTGCCCTCCATATGCCTCGGAGTGACACTTTCGTAGGATATGTTCATGTTCATGCTCAGGTACACAACGTCTAATAACACCATCTACTCCTTCTTTATAAAGATGTGGGTCATCCCAAAAGTAATGTCTCAAATCATAGAAAAACTTTTTCTTTTGCTGGTATGTGAAACTAGGTGGTATAAATTTAGCAACAATGTAATTAGCATAATCAGCATGCCAAGGATTACTACGAGAGGTACTTATAACATTTAATTGTTCATCAGGGAAGCTATCATCAATAGGTAGTGGGTCATCAAGAACATTTTCTAACCTAGACAAGTTGTCTGCAACGGGGTTCTCGGCTCCCTTTCTATCAACAATATGAAAATAAAATTCTTGTAGCAAGAGAACCCATCTTATAAGTCTAGGTTTAGCATCTTTCTTTTCCATCAGATATTTAATAGCAGCATGATCAGTGTGAATAGTTAATTTAGAATCAACAATATAAGGTCTGAACTTATCACAAGCAAATACAACTGCTAAGAATTCTTTTTCAGTAGTAGCAAAATTTCTTTGAGCATTGTCTAGAGTTTTTAATAGCATAATGGATAACATTTAATTTCTTATCAACTTTTTGCCCTAGAACAACACCTACAGCATAACCACTAGCATCACACATAATTTCAAAGGGTAAATTCCAATCAGGTGGCTGAACAATAGGTGCAGAGATCAATGCTTTCTTAAGTATTTCAAATGCTTCTACACAATCTGTTGGGTAACGTAGTAATTTCAAAAAAATTCCTACGCACACGCAAGATCATGGTGATGGCATAGCAACGAGAGGGGAGAGTGTATGTCCACGCACTGTGAGACCATAAGCGAAGCGTTATAACAACGCTGTTGATGTAGTCGACGTCTTCACGATCCGACCGATCCAAGTACCGAACGCACGGCACCTCCGAGTTCAGCACACGCTCAGCTCGATGACGATCCCGGGCCCGATCCAGCAAAGCGTCGGGATGAGTTCCACAAGACGACGGCGTGGTGGACGATGATGATGCTCCACCGGCGCAGGGCTTCGCCTAAGCTCATGACGATATGACCGAAGTGGAATATGGTGGAGGGGGCACCGCACACGGCTAAGGAACGATCCGTAGATCAACTTGTGTGTCATGGGGTGCCCCTGCCCAGATATAAAGGAGCAAGGGGTGCGGCCAGCCCTAGGAGGAGGCGGCTGAGGAGTCCTACTCCCACCGAGTAGGACTCCCCTTCCTAGTTGGATTAGGACTTGGGGGAGGGAAGAGAAGGGCGCCCCCCTTCCTTGTCCTATTCGGACTAGGGGAGGGGGCGCGCCTTCCCGGCCGCCCTCCTCTTCTCCCTCATGGCCCACTAAGGCCCATTAACCCCGGGAGGTTCCGTAACCTTCTGTTCCAGTAAAATCCTGATTTCACCGGAACTATTCAAGTCCAAACATAGGCTTCCAATATATCAATCTTTATGTCTCGACCATTTCGAGACTCCTCGTCATGTCCGTGATCACATCCGGGACTCGAACAAACTTCGTACATCAAAACTTATAAACTCATAATAAACTATCATCGTAACGTTAAGCGTGCGGACCCTACGGGTTCGAGAACTATGTAGACATGACCTAGAACTATTCTCGGTCAATAACCAATAGCGGAACCTGGATGCCCATATTGGTTCCTACATATTCTTCAAGATCTTTATCGGTCAAACCGCATAACGACATACGTTGTTCCCTTTGTCATCGGTATGTTACTTACCCGAGATTCGATCGGCTGTATCCAATACCTAGTTCAATCTCGTTACCGGCAAGTCTCTTTACTCGTTCCGTAATACGTCATCTCACAACTAACTTATTCGTTGCAATGCTTGCAAGGCTTATGTGATGTGTATTACCGAGAAGGCCTAGAGACACCTCTCCGACAATCGGAGTGACAAAACCTAATCTCGAAATACGCCAACCCAACATGTACCTTTGGAGACACTGTAGTACTCCTTTATAATCACCCGATTACGTTGTGACGTTTGGTAGCACCCAAAGTGTTCCTCCGGTAAACGGGAGTTGCATAATCTCATAGTTACAGGAACATGTATAGGTCATGAAGAAAGCAATAGTAATATACTAAACGATCAAGTGCTAAGCTAACGGAATGGGTCATGTCAATCACATCATTCTCCTAATGATGTGATCCCATTAATCAAATAACAACACATGTCTATGGTTAGGAAACATAACCATCTTTGATTAATGAGCTAGTCAAGTAGAGGCATACTAGTGACTGTATGTTTGTCTATGTATTCACACATGTATTATGTTTCGGTTAATACAATTCTAGCATGAATAATAAACATTTATCATGATATGAGGAAATAAATAATAACTTTATTATTGACTCTAGGGCATATTTCCTTCATCTCCCACTTGCACTAGAGTCAATAATCTAGATTACACAAGAATGATTCTAACACCCATGGAGTCTTGGTGCTGATCATGTTTTGCTCGTGGAAGAGGCTTAGTCAGCAGTCCGCAACATTCAGATCCGTATGTATCTTGCAAATCTCTATGTCTCCCACTTGGACTTGGTCCCGAATGGAATTGAAGCGTCTTTTGATATGCTTGGTCCTCTTGTGAAATCTGGATTCCTTTGCCAAGGCAATTGCACCAAGATTGTCACAGAAGATCTTCATTGGTCCCGATGCACTAGGTATGACACCTAGATCGGAAATGAACTCTTTCATCCAGACTCCTTCATTTGCTGCTTCGAAGCAGCTATGTACTCCGCTTCACATGTAGATCCCGCCACGACGCTTTGTTTAGAACTGCACCAACCGACAGCTCCACCGCTTAATAAAAATACGATCCGGTTTGCGATTTAGAATCGTCCGGATCAGTGTCAAAGCTTGCATCGACGTAACCATTTACGACTAGCTCTTTGTCACCTCCATATACGAGAAACATATCCTTAGTCCTTTTCGTATTTCAGATGTTCTTGACCGCTGTCCAAATGATCCACTCTGGATTACTTTGGTACCTTCCTGCCAAGCTTATTGCTAAACATACGCCGTGTCCGGTACACAACATTGCATACATGATAGAGCCTATGGCTGAAGCATAGGAACATCTTTCATTTTCTCTATCTCTTCTGCTGTGGTCGGGCATTGAGTCGACTCAATTTCACACCTTGTAACACGTGCAAAATCCTTTCTTTGCTCGATCCATTTTGAACTTTTTCAAAACTTTGTCAAGGTATGTGCTTTGTGAAAGTCCAATTAAGCGCCTTGATCTATCTCTATAGATCTTGATGCCCAATATGTAAGCAGCTTCACCGAGGTCTTTCATTGAAAAACTTTTATTCAAGTATCCTTTATGCTATCCAGAAATTCTATATCATTTCCAATCAATAATATGTCATCCACATATAATATCGAAATGCTACTGAGCTCCCACTCACTTTCTTGTAAATCTGAGCTTCTCCAAAAGTCTCAGATAAAACCATATGCTTAGATCACACTATCAAAGCGCTTATTCCAACTCCGAGAGGCTTGCACTGCACCATAAATTGATCGCTGGAGCTTGCACACTTTGTTAGCACCTTTTGGATCAACAAAACCTTCTGGTTGCATCATATACAACTCTTCTTCTAGAAATCCATTCAAGAATGCAGTTTTTACATCCATTTGCCAAATTTCATAATCATAAAATGCAGCAATTGCTAACATGATTCGGACAGACTTAAGCATCGCTACGGGTGAGAAAGTCTCATCGTAGTCAACCCCTTGAACTTGTCAAAAACCTTTCGCAACAAGTCGAGCTTTATAGACAGTTACATTACCATCAGCATCAGTCTTCTTCTTAAAGATCCATTTATTCTCAATGGCTTGCCGATCATCGGGCAAGTCAACCAAAGTCCATACTTTGTTCTCATACATGGATCCCATCTCAGATTTCATGGCTTCCAGCCATTTTGCGGAATCTGGGCTCACCATCGCTTCTTCATAGTTTGTAGGTTCGCCATGGTCAAGTAACATGACTTCCAGAATAGGATTACCGTACCACTCTGGTGCGGATCTTACTCTGGTTGACCTACGAAGTTCATTAGAAACTTGATCTGAAGTTTCATGATCAATATCATTAGTTTCCTCACTAATTGATGTAGTTGTCACAGGAACCGTTTCTTGTGATGAACTACTTTCCAATAAGGGAGCAGATCTGATTATCTCATCAAGTTCTACTTTCCTCCCACTCACTTCTTTCGAGAGAAACTCTTTTCTAGAAAGGATCCGAATTTAGCAACGAAAATCTTGCCTTCAGATCTGTGATAGAAGGTGTACCCAACAGTCTCCTTTGGGTATCCTATGAAGACACATTTTCGATTTTGGTTCGAGCTTATCTGGTTGAAGTTTCTTCACATAAGCATCGCAGCCCCAAACTTTAAGAAACGACAACTTTGGTTTCTTGCCAAACCACAGTTCATGAGGTGTCGTCTCAACGGATTTTGATGGTGCCCTATTTAACGTGAATGCGGCCGTCTCTAAAGCATAACCCCAAAACGATAGCGGTAAATCAGTAAGAGACATCATAGATCGCATCATATCTAGTAAAGTACGATTCGACGCTCGGACACACCATTTCGTTGTGGTGTTCGGGTGGCGTGAGTTCTGAAACTATTCCGCATTGTTTCAAATGTAAACCAAACTCAGAACTCAAATATTCTCCTCCACGATCAGATCGTAGAAATTTTATTTTCTTGTTACGATGATTTTCCACTTCACTCTGAAATTCTTTGAACTTTTCAAATGTTTCAGATTTGTGTTTCATTAAGTAGATATACCCATATCTGCTCAAATCATCTGTGAAGGTGAGAAAATAACGATACCCGCAAGGCCTCAACATTCATTGGACCACAAACATCAAGTATGTATGATTTCCAACAAATCAGTTGCTCGCCCATAGTTAGGAGAACAGCGTTTTAGTCATCTTGCCCATGAGGCACGGTTCGCAAGTACCAAGTGATTCATAATCAAGTGATTCCAAAAGCCCTTCAAGATGGAGTTTCTTCATGCGTTTTACTCGATATGACCCAAACGGCGGTGCCACAAATAAGTTGCACTATCATTATCAACTCTGCATCTTTTGGTTTCAACACTATGAATATGTGTATTACTACTATCGAGATTCAATAAAACAGACCACTCTTCAAGGGTGCATGACCATAAAAGATATTATTCATATAAATAGAACAACCATTATTCTCGACTTAAATGAATAACCGCCTCGCATCAAACAAGATCCAGATATAATGTTCATGCTTAACGCGGCACCAAATAACAATTATTTAGGTCTAAAACTAATCCCGATGGTAGATGTAGAGGTAGCGTGCCGACCGCGATCACATCGACTTTGGAACCATTTCCCACGCGATCGTCACCTCGTCCTTAGCCAATCTTCGCAATCCGTAGTTCTGTTTGAGTTGCAAATATTAGCAATGTAACCAGATCAAATACCGTGTACTACTGCGAGTGTTAGTAAGGTACACATCAATAACATGTATATCACATATACCTTTGTTCACCTTGCCATCCTTCTTATCCGCCAAATACTTGGGGCAGTTCCGCTCAAATGTCCGATCTGCTTGTAAAGAGAAGCACTCGTTTCAGGCTTAGGTCCAGACTTGGGTTTCTTCTCTTGAGCAGCAACTTGTTTGCTGTTCTTCTTGAAGTTCCTTCTTCTTCCCTTTGCCCTTTTCTTGAAACTGGTGGTCTTGTTAACCATCAACACTTGATGCTCCTTTTTATTTCTACCTCCGCTGCTTTTAGCATTGCGAAGAGCTCGAATAGACTTGTCCATCCCTTGCATATTATAGTTCATCACGAAGCTCTTGTAGCTTGGTGGCGTGATTGAAGAATTCATCAATGACACTATCATCGGAAGATTAACTCCCAGTTGAATCAAGTGATTATTATACCCGGACATTTTGAGTATGTGTTCACCTTGTGAACTATTTTCCTCCATCTTGCAGCTATAGAACTTATTGGAGACTTCATATCTCTCAATCCGGACATTTGCTTGAAATATTAACTTCAACTCTGGAACATCTCATACGCTCCATGACGCTCAAAACGTCGTTGAAGACCCGGTTCTAAGCCGTAAAGCATGGCACACTGAACTATCGAGTAGTCATCGCTTTGCTCGCCAGACGTTCTTAACGTCGTCGGCCAGCATCAGAAGAGTTCTGGCACCTAGCGGTGCTTCGGGACGTAATTCTTACGTGCAGCAATGAGGATAATCCTCGAGTTACGGACCCAGATCCGTGTAATTGCTACCATCATCTTTCAACTTTGCTTTCTCAAGGAACGCATTAAAATTCAACGGAACAACAAAGACGAGCCATCTATCTACAAGAAACATAGACAAGCAAAATACTATCGGTACTAAGTTCATGATAAATTTAAGTTCAATTAATCATATTACTTTAGAACTCCCACTTAGATAGACATCCTCTAATCTTCTAAGTGATTACGTGATCCATATTAACTACACCATGTCCGATCGTCACGTGAGATGGAGTAGTTTCAACGGTGAAATCAATATGTTGATCATATCTACTATATGATTCACGCCGACCTTCGGTCTCGTGTTCGAGGCCATATCTGTTATATGCTAGGCTCATCAAGTTTAACCTGAGTATTCGCGTGCAACTGTTTTGCACCCGTTGTATTTGAACGTAGAGCCTATCACACCCGATCATCACGTGGTGTCTCGCACGAAGAACTTTCGCAACGGTGCATACTCGTGGAGAACACTTCTTGATAATTTTAGTGAGAGATCATCTTATAATGCTACCGTCAATCAAAGCAAGATAAGATGCATAAAGGATAAACATCACATGCAATCAATATAAGTGATATGATATGGCCATCATCATCTTGTGCTTGTGATCTCCATCTCCAAGCACCGCCATGATCACCATCGCCACCGGCGCGACACCTTGATCTCCATCGTAGCATCGTTGTCGCCTCGCCAACTATTGCTTCTACGACTATCGCCACTCGCTTAGTGATAAAGTAAAGCAATTACATGGCGTTGCATTTCATACAATAAAGCGACAACCATATGGCTCTCGCCGATTGCCGATAACTCGGTTAAAAACATGATCATCTCATACAATAAAATATAGCATCACGTCTTGACCATATCACATCACAACATGCCCTGCAAAAACAAGTTAGACGTCCTCTACTTTGTTGTTGCAAGTTTTACGTGGCTGCTACGGGCTGAGCAAGAACCGTTCTTACCTACGCATCAAAACCACAACGATAGTTTGTCAAGTTGGTGCTGTTTTAACCTTCGCAAGGACCGGCGTAGCCACACTCGGTTCAACTAAAGTGAGAGAGACATACACCGCGGTCACCTTTAAGCAACGAGTGCTCAAGCGGTGAAACCAGTCTCGCGTAAGCGACGCGTAATGTCGGTCCGGCCGCTTCATCTCACAATACCGCCCAACCAAAGTATGACATGCTTTGGTAAGCAGATGACTTATATCGCCCACAACTAACTTGTGTTCTACTCGTGCATATGACATCAACGCATAAAACCAGGCTCGGATGCCATGTTGGGTAACGAGTAATTTCAAAAAATTCCTACGCACACGCAAGATCATGGTGATGGCATAGCAACGAGAGGGGAGAGTGTATGTCCACGCACTGTGAGACCATAAGCGAAGCGTTATAACAACGCTGTTGATGTAGTCGACGCCTTCACGATCCGACCGATCCAAGTACCGAACGCACGGCACCTCCGAGTTCAGCACACGCTCAGCTCGATGACGATCCCCGGATCCGATCCAGCAAAGCGTCGGGGATGAGTTCCACAAGACGACGGCGTGGTAATGATGATGATGCTCCACGGCGCAGGGCTTCGCCTAAGCTCGCGACGATATGACCGAAGTGGAATATGGTGGAGGGGCGCCGACACGGCTAAGGAACGATCCGTAGATCAACTTGTGTGTCATGGGGTGCCCCCTGCCCCGTGATATAAAGGAGCAAGGGGGTGCGGCCAGCCCTAGGAGGAGGCGCGCCGAGGAGTCCTACTCCCACCGGAGTAGGACTCCCCTTTCCTAGTTGGATTAGGACTTGGGGAGGGAAGAGAAGGGGCCCCCTTCCTTGTCCTATTCGGACTAGGGGGGGGGCGCGGCCTGCCCTGGCCGGCCCTCCTCTTCTCCCTCATGGCCCACTAAGTCCCATTAACCCCCGGGAGGGTTCCGGTAACCCCCCGGTGTTCCGGTAAAATCCTGATTTCACCGAACTATTCAAGTCCAAACATAGGCTTCCAATATATCAATCTTTATGTCTCGACCATTTCGAGACTCCTCGTCATGTCCGTGATCACATCCGGACTCAACAAACTTCGTACATCAAAACTTATAAACTCATAATAAACTGTCATCGTAACGTTAAGCGTGCGGACCCTACGGGTTCGAGAACTATGTAGACATGACCTAGAACTATTCTCGGTCAATAACCAATAGCGGAACCTGGATGCCCATATTGGTTCCTACATATTCTTCAAGATCTTTATCGGTCAAACCGCATAACGACATCGTTGTTCCTTTGTCATCGGTATGTTACTTACCCGAGATTCGATCGTCGGTATCCAATACCTAGTTCAATCTCGTTACCGCAAGTCTCTTTACTCGCTCCATAATACGTCATCTCACAACTAACTTATTAGTTGCAATGCTTGCAAGGCTTATGTGATGTGTATTACCGAGAAGGCCTAGAGATACCTCTCCGACAATCGGAGTGACAAAACCTAATCTCAAATACGCCAACCCAACATGTACCTTTGGAGACACCTGTAGTACTCCTTTATAATCACCCGATTCGTTGTGACGTTTGGTAGCACCAAAGTGTTCCACCGGTAAACGGGAGTTGCATAATCTCATAGTTACAGGAACATGTATAGGTCATGAAGAAAGCAATAGTAATATACTAAACGATCAAGTGTTAAGCTAACGGAATGGGTCATGTCAATCACATCATTCTCCTAATGATGTGATCCCATTAATCAAATAACAACACATGTCTATGATTAGGAAACATAACCATCTTTGATTAATGAGCTAGTCAAGTAGAGGCATACTAGTGACTGTATGTTTGTCTATGTATTCACACATGCATTATGTTTCCGGTTAATACAATTCTAGCATGAATAATAAACATTTATCATGATATGAGGAAATAAATAATAACTTTATTATTGCCTCTAGGGCATATTTCCTTCACAATCATCATCAAAGACAAAGGGTATATCTTTTTGTAATAAATTAGTCAGAGGCCGCGAAATTTTTGAGAAGTCCTTAATGAACCTTCTGTAAAATCCGGCGTGACCAAGGAAACTTCTTATACCTTTGATGTCCTTGGGACATGGCATCTTTTCAATAGCATCAACTTTGGCTTTGTCAACTTCGATACCTCTTTCAGAAACTTTATGCCCCAAGACAATACCTTCATTAACCATAAAGTGGCACTTTTCCCAATTCAATACAAGATTAGTTTCTTCACATCTCTGCAAAACTCGATCAAGGTTGCTCAAGCAATCATCAAAAGAGGGTCCATAGACAGAAAAGTCATCCGTGAAAACCTCACAAATCTTTTCACAAAAGTCAGAGAATATAGCCATCATGCATCTTTGAAAGGTAGCAGGTGCATTACATAAACCAAAAGGCATACGTCTATAAGCAAAAGTTCCAAAAGGGCAAGTAAAAGTAGTCTTTGATTGATCCTTGGCTGATACATGTATTTGAGAGAAACCAGAATAACCATCTAAAAAGCAATAATGTGTATGTTTGAATAGTCTTTCTAGCATTTGATCAATAAAAGGTAAGGGGTAATGATCCTTTTTAGTAGCTTTATTTAGTTTACGGAAATCAATTACTATCCTATAACCTGTAATAATTCTTTATGGAATCAATTCATCTTTATCATTAGGAACAACAGTAACACCTCCCTTCTTAGGGACACAATGAACAGGACTTACCCACTGACTATCAGCAACGGGATAAATTATACCTGCCTCCAGAAGCTTTAGTATTTCTTTTCTTACCACTTCTTCATCTTAGGATTCAGCCATCGTTGATGATCACGAACCGGTTTGGCATCTTCTTCCAAATTTATTTTATGTTGACATAGAGTGGGACTAATGCCCTTAAGATCATCAAGAGTATATCCAATAGCAAGACGGTGCTTCTTCGAGTTTTCAATAATCTCTTCTTCATGTTCGAAAGGTTAGCACTAATAATAACAGGATATATCTTCTTTTCATCAAGATAAGCATATTTAAGATTATCAGGCAACGGTTTAAGCTCAAACACGGGATCACCCTTGGGTGGAGGAGGATCCCCTAGGATTTCAACAGGCAAATTGTGTTTCAGAATGGGTTCCTGATTAAAGAATACTTCATCTATTTCCCTTCTTTCATTCATAAACATATCATTTTCATGGTCTAGCAAATATTGTTCTAAAGGATCACTAGGAGGTACGGCAATAGAAGCGAGACCAATAATTTCATCCTTACTAGGCAATTCTTCCTCACGGTGTTGTCTACTAAATTTAGAGAAATTAAACTCATGAGTCATATTATCCAAGCCAATAGTAAGAACATTCTTTTCGCAGTCTATCTTAGCATTAACAATGTTTAAGAAGGGTCTACCAAATATAATGGGACAAAAGCTATCTTGTGGGAACCAAGAACAAGAAACTCAGCAGGATATTTAGTTTTCCCACACAAGACTTCAACATCTCTAACGATTCCCATTGCTGATATAGTATCTCTATTGGCAAGTTTAATTGTAACATCAATACCTTCTAACTCAGCAGGTGCAATTTCATGCTTAATTTCTTCGTATAAAGTATGAGGTATAACACTAGCACTAGCACCCATATCACATAAGCCATGATAACAATGATCTCCTATTTTAACAGAAATAACAGGCACGCCTACCACAGGTCTATGTTTATCTTTAGCACAAGGTTTGGCAATTCTAGCGGTTTCACCGCAGAAATGAATAACATGCCCATCAATATTATCAGCTAAGAGATCTTTAACAATAGCAATATTAGGTTCAACTTTAACTTGCTCAGGAGGTGTATAAGTTCTAATATTGCTTTTACGAACCACGGTTGAAGTTTTAGCATGATCCTTTATTCTAACAGGGAAAGGTGGTTTCTCAACATAAGAAGTAGGAACAACAGGATCATTATAAGTGACAATCTTTTCTTCAACTTTAATAGGTGCAGCTACTTTTACTTCTATAAGTGACAATCTTTTCTTCAACTTTAATAGGTGCACAAGAAGTATCGAGCATGGTTTGATTATTATGAGAAAGCCGAGCATAAAATTTTTGAAGAATCATTTCTCTTGAGAGCTCGTGATTGGGGCATGAATATAACATTGATTTAAGCCTCCCCCAAGCTTGAGCGATGCTTTCTCCTTCGCGAGGCCAAAAATTATATATATAATTGCGATCACGATGAACAAGATGCATAGGATAATACTTTTGATGAAATTCCAACTTCATTCGTTTATAGTTCCATGATCCCGTGTCATCACATAGCCTATACCATGTCGATGCATCTTCCTTCAAAGATAAAGGGAAGACCTTCTTCTTAACAACATCATCGGGTATACTTGCAAGCTTAAATAATCCACAAACTACATCCACATAAAGTAGATGTTCATCGGGATGCTTTGTTCCATCTCCTGTAAAAGGGTTATCAAGCAGTTTTTCTAACATACCCGAAGGAACTTCAAAGGGAATAATTTCATTTTCAGTAGGTTCAATAGGTTGAGGAGCAATTCTTTGCTCTACTGGTCGGGGTGAAGATACCCCGAACAAGCCCCTCAGAGGATTAGTTTCCATAGTAACAAGTGACAGTAAATTTCAGCACACTATATAAACTTTTCCTTACCAAATTCCACCTACCAAAGGCGCTTCACTCCCCGGCAACGGCGGCAGAAAAGAGTCTTGATGACCCACAAGTATAGGGGATCTATTGTAGTCCTTTCGATAAGTAAGAGTGTCGAACCCAACGAGGAGCAGAAGGAAATGATAAGCGGTTTTCAGCAAGGTATTCTCTGCAAGTACTGAAATAAGTGGTAACCGGTAGTTTTGTGATAGGATAATTTGTAACGAGCAACAAGTAACAAAAGTAAATAAAGTGCAGCAAGGTGGCCCAATCCTTTTGTAGCAAAGGACAAGCCTGTACAAACTCTTATATAAGGAAAAGCGCTCCCGAGGACACATGGGAATATCGTCAAGCTAGGTTTCATCACGTTCATATGATTCGCGTTCGGTACTTTGATAATTTGATATATGGGTGGACCGGTGCTTGGGTGTTGTTCTTACTTGAACAAGCATCCCACTTATGATTAACCTCTATTGCAAGCATCCGCAACTACAACAAAAGTATTAAGGTAAACCTAACCATAGCATGAAACATATGGATCCAAATCAGCCCCTTACGAAGCAACGCATAAACTAGGGTTTAAGCTTTTGTCACTCTAGCAACCCATCATCTACTTATTACTTCCCAATGCCTTTCTCGAGGCCCAAATAATGGTGAAGTTTTATGTAGTCGACGTTCACATAACACCACTAGGGGCTAGACAACATACATCTCATCAAAATATCGAACGAATACCAAATTCACATAACTACTAATAGCAAGACTTCTCCCATGTCCTCGGGAACAAACGTAACTACTCACAAAGCATATTCATGTTCATAATCAGAGGGGTATTAATATGCATAAAGGATCTGAACATATGATCTTCCACCAAATAAACCAACTAGCATCAACTACAAGGAGTAATTAACACTACTAGCAACCTACTAGTACCAATCCCGGACTTCGAGACAAGAATTGGATACAAGAGATGAACTAGGGTTTTGAGAGGCGATGGTGTTGGTGAAGATGTTGATGGAGATTGCCCTCTCCCGATGAGAGGAGCGTTGGTGATGACGATGGCGATGATTTCCCCCTCCCGGAGGGAAGTGTCCCCGGCAGAACAGCTCTGCTGGAGCCCTAGATTCGTTCCGCCAAGGTTCCGCCTCGTGGCGGCGGAGTTTCGTCCCGAAAGGTTGCTTATGTTTTTTTTTTCTCGATGAAAGACCTCATATAGCAGAAGATGGCCATCGGAGAGTCAACAAGGGGCCCACGAGGTAGGGGGCGCGCCCTGGGGGTAGGGCGCGCACCCACCCACGTGGACAGGTGGGCTCCCCTCTGGTGAACTTCTTCCTCTGGATATTTTTTATTATTTCCCAAAATGAATTTCGTGGAGTTTCAGGACTTTTGGAGTTGTGCAGAATAGGTTTATAATATTTGCTCCTTTTCCAAATTGAATTCCAGTGTCGGCATTCTCCTCCTTATGTAAACCTTGTAAAATAAGAGAGAATAGGCATAAGTATTGTAACATAACGTAATAACAGCCCATAATGCAATAAATATCGATATAAAAGCATGATGCAAAATGGATGTATCAAGGCAGCAAATCTAATCCTGGAGACCTTTTACTATGTGAGGGCAGCAAATCTAATCTCGAGACCTTTTACTATGTGAGGGCAGCAAATCTAATCCTCGAGACCTTTTACTATGTGAGGGCAGCAAATCTAATCCTCGAGACCTTTTACTATGTGAGGGCAACAAATCTAATCCTCGACATACTGCTGACTTGTCCACCAGCCGCCACTTTCTATCCTTTTTCAACCAATAATAGATCTGTTCCTTATCCGGTTTGTGCGGCGTTTTCCAATTATTTCCTTTTCAACCAAGAGACGGTTGGGTATCCGTCTCGCTACTTTCACCATATTATTTCCTCTTTGAATCAAGTCCTAGATTCATGCTACAACTTTCCCCCTTTCTTCGTTGTTTGAACAAGGCCCTAGATTCAATGCATGAAGTAGCTTTACCTCTAATAATACTAAAAATTTAGGTTGCTTTGGAAGAGCTGATGGGAGTAGAAAAAGATGCACATGCAGACACGTGGGGAGCTGGGGCAGTAGAGCAAGGCCGCTTTCGAAGAACTTATACCTGAGGGTCGTCGGGATGTCGGCGGCGGCAGGTCGGATCTGCGAACAATACAGCAGGGAGGAAGAATGGTCGGAGGACCTCCCGAGTCGGCGCTGTGTCAGAGAGAACGGTACGGGCAGAGGATCGGGCCTCTCCGGCAGCTGTGGGTTTCCTCCCTCGCCGGCGATGACCACGTGAACAATGCACCTGGTCCTCTACACACACCAGCCGAAGGGATCCGGCCGGATCTGTGACCAGTGGTGAGCAGAGAGAAAATGTCGCTACCGTTGTCTTGTTTATATCTGGAGAGGATGAGAGAATGAAGAGAGCAACCCTAGTAAAGCAAGCGCTCAGGCCCCTGCGTACATATATAGTGGAGTGATTATCTTTTTCTCTCCACAACAAGTGTTTCAATTTGTGTACGTGGCATTAAAGAAAAGAAACTCTCTATTTAACGTGACTAACTGTACGACTCCTACTTACTACTACTGGTAGTAGTATTGTTCACTTGTGCTCCCCGGCCCACGGGTGAATAAACATACAGTACTAGTATTTATATATAACGAACAAGCTCGAACTATTTTCGCATAGTTAAAATTTGAGGGCGGGGCTTTTCCCGGGTAGTACGTGTGGCAGTTTTCGCGTAAGCGGTTTGACAGAGAGGCGAGGAGGGTGAGGGAGTAGCGGATTCAACTTACTTACTGCTGGAAAGGTCGGGCTATGCGATTTGACGGCGCGTTACTACTGGAAAGACTTGTGATATGACTACTCACTATAGTCATGAATTACTGGCGGTACAACCGGGGTGATGCCTCCCTTCTGTTCCTCACTCTAATCTGGTGCATGACACGTATTACGTCGACCCGGATGCTGCTGGTTGTCCCACATGTCGGCGAAGTAGTACGTAGTAGTAAGAAGGAGCAAAGTATCATGTGGTATAAGTCTTTCTAGAGATTCCAACAAGTGACTAGACTACACCGCGTGCAGTACTCCCTCCCTTCCGGTTTATAGGGCTCAAATCTCAAATTCATCAACCAAGGCATTTTGCGATTGGAGGGATGTATCCCGTACTTTACAAAACTACCCTAATTAAACTCATGCATCAATTACATAGTTCTCTCATTTTCCTCTCCGCCTTGGTCGTGGTGCAAAATATTGAGCACTCCTATATGACTAGCCGCTCTATCTACATGCGGGACATCAAAGCATCCGGGCTCGCGTGCCATCCACCAAATCACAGCGAGGTGCTACACTCGAAACTCACCGGTCACCCTGGTGTGGCCGTCATGACCCGTCATATCACAAAACCCACACCTTTACCAGCAGTGGTAAAGTGGCCTCGGTTGGATCGACAAAGCAACCATCATTTCACCGAACGCTCGTTGAAGCCCTTTCTCCCTTTCTTGAAGAAAACCTCACCTGTGCTACTCACTTCTCGCCATTTTTCTTCTGTACCGACGAAGGAAAGGTGGGCGAATCAGTGATGCTGCTATATTTTCATTCCAAGAATCTTCTTTTTGCGAAGCACCGACCGATTCTCACAGCCCATTCTTTTCCCGTTTTCATTGCGATTGTGGTTTCCTTTCGATTGCTTTTTGTTTGTCAGTTCATTGATGGATCCTGGAGCACTAGGCAAAGAGTTGCCGGCGGACAACCCACTGGAGACAGCAATCTCCAGGAAGCGAGCACCGACCAACGAGTTGTCCATGTTGGCGGGCCAACCCATGGAGACGAAGAACTCCAAGAAACAAGCACTGGCCAAAGAGTTGACGACGTTGGTGGACGAACTCCTCAAAGAAAGTTGGAAGAATAGCAAGGGCCCCACCGTGCCTACCCCAGAAACTCGGATGGCCACCTATGCGAGGCTCAAGGCCGAGTTTGAGGATATAGTCGCCGTTGAGAAGCAGTACTCCCCTGGCAAGGTGATGGCCCCCATCGAGGACGAGGAGATGGCCCCCAGAGGGATGGGATCCCCCGGTGAGTTGCACAAGGTAAAAACTAATGGCTTATTACCATAGTTGTGGTTTTTGATTACTAGTTGACCCGTTGCGCCAAATGGCGCACAGACCTGCTGAAGACATGTTGTCGATGAAAATAGTTTCATGCTGCAAGAACCTTCAACTAAAGCCATGTTCGTGATGAAAATAGTTTCATTTACTAAGGATAGGCCATGTATATACAGTCGGTTTAGTTGTGGTCTGCTAAATCCATATGCGCCTTGAAAAAAACATGGTTTAATTTGCAAAGTCTCACGTGTTTCAAGTATGAATAAGAACTACGAACTCTTTTTCTGCGATTCAAACACATTTCTAGAGTTTTTACATAAGCACTGAATGTTCAGCGCCACAGACGGCCCAAACATTTTTCTCTTCTTCTGCCTCTAATGCGCCTTGATCGATCGCTTTATCAAGATACATATGCACCCAAGAACTATTGTCACGACCTGATCCATCCATGAGACCCACTAAACACCATGTGCAGTTTGAAAAAAAAAACAAATTTATCAGTAGATTTGGTTTTGAGCAAGCATGTATGGTAACTATTCCAACCCCTCCGTATAAGAAAATTGAACGGAGACTTGTATAGGGTAACCTATGTTCAAGAAAAAGTGTTGTATGTTCTGGATTTCTGATGATTTTGGTCTTGGAAGACCTGAACAGGCAAACATTGCTAATAACGTGCCTCATTTACCAACAAGGGCTTTATTTTATACCAAAGGTTTAGTCAGCTACAGTTCACAATTCGAAAATGGAAATGTAAATATGTATGGTTAATGTGGATGCAACAAAAGAGTTCTTAGAACAGAAGACTTGGACATGGACAAACTTGGCAAGGTTCAGGAACACAATACAAAGGCATGCAACACTCCCGAACAGTGCATTGTACAGAAGGTATAATGATGGTATAATGATCTCCAGGATCTGCAAAACTGATCATCCAGAACACTTCATCTGAGTTGAAACACTATCAATCAAGCTTCATAAGGTCTGTTCAACAACTCATGAAAAAAAGATAAGACGATGAAACATGTGTTCTGTACACACATGCCTTTCAAAAGAGTTCCCTAAAAAACTGTGGGGGATATGGTCCTTGTAGAAGCCGTGGGGGATATGGCCGCACATAGGACAGGGGTCGTGTTCTCCGGTTGACCCGTTGCGCCAAATGCGCAGAGACCTGCTGAAGACATGTTGTTGATGAAAATAGTTTCATGCTGCAAGAACCTTCAACTAAATCATGCTATTTTTTAAACATGTTTATTACGTTGTTAAATAATAGTCTGGGAAAAGGGAAACTTTGCATGATATGCATATGTTCAGTTTGAAAATATGGGCACTGCGATGAGAGAGTAAAGTTGGCATGGTTGTATTTTTTTAGCAAGTTTGGAAACATGGTTATCATGATGAAAAATCTGGCCATGCATATTTTTCCTGCAAAAAAAGCGGAAAAAAGATAAGAAAAAAACATGTCTTTGTTGTGCATATACGGAGATATAGGGATCAGGAGGTATTAGGATAGCCCATATGTTATTTAGCCCAACCCACGTAGAGCGATGCCTGTGGCCCGTAAGGAGCTGAATATGAAGCGGCAGGGGGCGGAGCCAGCGAAGACTGTCTATCCCTTTCCTTTCTTTCTCATTTCGTCAGCTGGGTAACAAAATGGCGCAGAGAGCAATCTGAACATATACACATATCCTAGGTGCGAAGAGTATCTTAACCACGGCTCTGGTTTTAGCTGAAACTTGCTTTTTTAGATATAGCAATACATAAAAACACAATGAACATCTGAATAAGAATTTATTCTTCTGAAATTAATATGGCATGGGACAGAAAAAAAATCCTATACGACCGGGTCGTACGGACCCGATCGTGAGACCCACTCCAGCGCTCGCCAACTGCCCGTCCGAATCTTAATGCAACAGGCGTCTCCTTTCCCGCTTCCCTGTTTCACTCCTTATCTCCTCCAACGTCCCCAAAATCCAGCCTTTGGTCATGCCATTCTCGCCACCGCCTGACGGCACGGCTGCGGCCGTGCGGCACGACGGCACGTCGTCCCTGATGTACCACCACGGGCTACCCATCCATCTGCGCGAAGTCAGCCATGGCGACGAACTACACGGCACCTCGGAGCTGGCACAATGCGGGCATCCTGGTGACGCTGCATAATCGGCCATGGAAACAAACTCCAGCCCATCCATCACGCGATTGATCCCCTTTATTGTCGAGGGCAAGGATGTGAAGATCATTGTGTGATGTATAGGTCCAGCAATAAGTTTTGTAACAGCCTGTGTGGTATCTTTCTCTACTACTTCTTTCAACCATCATGGATATGTGAGGCCCTGAGTGTTTCCAATAACAAAAATGTGAACTGTTGTGGTCCAGAACTGAACCATGTATATTGGCATATGGGTATTGATCGGCCTCAAATCCTTTGTTGGCTGGGTGCCACTCTGTCGCTGCCATTTACTTGTTGGAACATAAAATGACTATATCCTTTTGTTCTGTAACTATATGCTTGCTTTGTTACCTGACAATTGGCCAACATGTATTGTCAAACCTTATGAATTTGTCTCTGACAAACCTGGAATGTTCACGCCAAATTGTTGACAACATACCAGGGAAATTGCAAAGAAAATAGTGGACAACAACAAATGTCACAACTCATTTATCCCAAGAGTATAGTAGGCCACATCTTATAGGGGAACAAAATTCAGAAGAAAAATAAACATGAACTGCCTTTTTTCAGTTTTTTACAGCACACACCAACAATTTGGCATGAACAGTCTAGAATGACTCTGAAAGATGTTCCGAAATGACTGAATATGTTGCCAATACAACGGTGTCATTTAGAGCTCCTGAATGAATAAAAGGTCCAATGAAACTTATGTTTTTCTCAATATAATGGAAAGCAACAACACACAAGTTATATGTTTGAGGATGGGTAAACTATTTTCAGAAATGGACATGTATGTGAGCTTGTTAAATCAGCATATAGGTAATTAGGCATACATGCTTGTAGGCCGTATTCTTGGCAGATGAAGATTCCTTTTTATCAGAAGAAAAGTGAAAAAAACATCAACTATCCTACTTGTGTTCCTGATTTTTTGGTCTCGTTGAGTGAAACAAATCTCAGGGAAATTTCTACATAGCACTGAATCTTGATAGATACAGACATGCACAGCAACAAACTTTAATTTGGTTCTTGTCTTCCTCTTGCCATCCTGCTGATCAACTACCTTTTGGTTCTTCCATGCTCTGTCAATGTATAAGATAATAATTTCAGTACAAGCATATCTAGCAGAATAAATGGTTTGAGTTTCAATCTGGATTTGCAAACAGGGAATTGGGATGAAGATTGAGAGAGTTGAGGAGACGGAGAAACATACCTAGTACAAATTCCATTGCAGCCTTCTTTCATTTCCCTCGTCACCGATAAGCACGTTGCTGACATTAGGTGCCAAGTTGCCTCTTGAATATCCACGAGGAATAGCAGCAACAAGAAAACCCTGAAATTGTATTTAAATGGCTCAGCTAACTAACCATGGTGTAGCAAAAATAAAATGGCCATATCTAGGCAAGAAGTTTCAGCCAAAAACTAATGCAACATTGCAGCATGGTACGCGAAAATGCAGGAAAATAGCAGAAGGTACTGAAAGGACATCGGACACACATAGACTATGGGGACATTGCATATATGACGAAATAGAAGTTATTGTTCATTTTTACAATTGCTGATTTGGATTCTAATTCATACTCTAACATAGGACGGCTATATTCCTGTATTTATATGCTATAAATAAAGTATATAAGATAAGAATGAAACTATGCGCAGAAAGCTGCAAGATCATCATCCTTGCTAGCAAAAAATATGGCCTTTTCTTCTCACTGAAAGTACATCTCTGTAAGAATCGCTAGTTAAGCACAAGTCTAACTAACAATTTATCACAGGAGCAACAACAGAATGCCGACTACACTAAAAAAGAACGCACCTTAACCAAAGCTCTAATCAGCAACAGAAACAAGAGCCTGTCAGTTCCTAGACCCTAAATCCTCGCAACTCATAGACCATGTGGAATAAAGGGCAACCACAGTATGCAAAACAACCTAGAAGAGGTAAAAAATCAGACGCAGGCAGATCGAAAAGAATATACATTACCACATGTTATGCCTTCACCTAGGCTTAAAACCTGAGAAGAGCATCATACGAACATACAACTACTTTTAACTTCAAAAGAACCAACTCCATAACACAGATGAACATTAGAGCATCAAGTACCGCCATAATGACCTTACCTAGGCACGAAACAAACAACTTGGTACTTAATCTGGGCAGAGTTGCACATAATGAAAATCCTAAATCATGTTTAAAGGCAATGTTACATGGGTTGACAAAATATATCCACATGCAGTCACAGATGCTTTAACTTCCACACCACTTCTACACTATATAAAAAATTGAATACCGTCTGTGCATGGACAGCCACATACAATTTTTGTTTCAAACAAAAT
Organism: Aegilops longissima; assembly: GCA_021605205.1. Lineage (NCBI taxonomy): Eukaryota > Viridiplantae > Streptophyta > Magnoliopsida > Poales > Poaceae > Aegilops > Aegilops longissima. The sequence goes on from CM038680.1 coordinate 333,720,237, forward strand.
CAACACAGAAATATCACTATTTAAGGTATTCATGAAGTTCTCAGTATGTCCGGCAATAGCAACAAATCAACAACAAGTAGTATAGCACCAAAATGTTTGGCAAGTGCCTTCATCAATGTTTCCTAATAAATCTCAGAACCTGATACATAATGAGATGGATACTTATAAGTAATGGTGTTCACAAAAAGCATGTAATCTGACATGGCTCAAGGACATAAATTTCATTCAACGGAGACAATATGCAATGACAAAAAATAATTTACCTGATGGACCAGATGATAAATTCGCTGGTTTATTGAAGAAACTTCCGAGAACTGCTCAATGAATCCCTTCTTTTCCAAATGTAGGAATGAACATGATAAGAGCACATCCTTCGTATTCTCGCTGCATAAATGGACATCAATAAATATATAAAGGTATAAATACGTGACAGAACATTAAGTCAAGCATACGAAGAAGCTAAAAAACAGCATAAGACGTCAAGCAAATCAAAGGAACGTTAAGTCAAAACATCACCTAAGGTAGTAGGGAAAATTCTCAAATGTAACTTCAATATCACTTGGACTAATAATTATGGCCCTTCCATTTAATAGGACCAAGCCCTTGTCTCATATAACCTCTAACTCGCACAGACCTCCTAGCTGAATAAAAACGACAACCGATGATTATTATATACATCAGTTAGCAACTGACAGGGCTCCTGCGCTTCTCGCATCAGAAAATCAACAAGAAAATACAAGGATGTACCTCAACGTGCCGCAGTTTGCAAGGTATTTTGCGGACAAGTTGGTCTTTCAACAATAGATTGCATCTTTTGTTTTGCCCAATAGAAAACTGAGGGACACAGATAGGGAGATGAGGACTCTGGTTCATAAATAAATATTTAGTTATACAGTGATAAAATAAAAAAATTCTCAAGGTCACAACAACACATACTTTAACCAACAAAGATCAACCAGAACCCGTAATGTGACATAATCGGGGCCGAGCGGAGGAGGCCGCATGGGGAGAGAAAGAACGGGTGAATCTCACCTCGGTGTATCAGCGTCGGATGCGCTCGCCGTCGCTCGACATGTGCGCAACTCCCCAAACAACTCAGCCAGGTCCAGCCGCCGCCGCCATCTATCTTTTCCGCTCCCTCCTCCCTCCCTCCCTACTAATAAGCAGCAGCCGGCAGGGAGATGTTAGAGGAAGAAGAGGACAAGTCGTCCCAGGCCTTGGTACCTCCTTCGAGGTGCGCCGGAATCCTTGGGCATGCACCGGGTTGGGAAGTACGGGTTGGAGGACAGCGTCGGGCGCGGTCGTTCCTCGCCGTAGACCACCTCGGGCAGCTTATGGTGCCCAGCCGCTTCCGCGCCGGGTGAGGGAGGAGGAGCAGGAAGGTCTTGTTTTACCGCTTGGCTCTAGGTTTCCTTTACCACTTCCCCAATTTGTTACGAACTGTGCGCGGAGGCGCTTTCGGTGCGCGGTTGTCACACCTGCATCACCCACCAATGGTGGATGCGGTGGACGAGTGAGTTGGGACCCGCTGCCAGTTGGCACGGGCCCACTTGTAAGGGTGGCGTTGGGTGTGTGTGGCGTGGGGTTATAAGCCAGCGATGGCTAGCTATGGAGGCGTGTGTGAGTTGAACCTGAACCTGAACCCTCACCTAATCTCTGTATCTCTCCTCCCTTGGAAAGCAAGCTAGTTTCCCAAGCCCAAATCTCATCCCCTTTCCTCTCCGATCTGATCTGAGACAGCGAGTGCGTGACAATTTGGTACTCAGAGCCACTTTTCCCCACCGGATCTTGCTCCGCCGCACCTTCTTCCCCGTTCCTTTCTCCGGCCGTAACATCCACCGCGTGGGGTGTGGTCCGCTCCGGCGAGATCCGCACGAAATTCCCCCGTGGGGTTGGCCGGCGTTAGAGCGAGGCGACGGCTCCTTCGTCCAAGCCTTCGGCTCAAACGCGCCACGTCCTCACCGCCATGGCGGAATCATCCAACGAGCTCAAATCCATGATCCAGGCCCTCCTGACGCGGTTCGACGACACCAAGCGCGGGCGGCGAAGTACCGAGGCGCGGTGGCGCTCAACACGCAAGTTTCGTCCGATCTGGCGCATCTTCGCAAGCAATTTGGATCTCACGCAAGTGACGCCGATGACGGCGGCAACAACGCGATCCGCCACCATCTCCGACCGCTGGGACGCGCCGACACCAGCTCACGGCGCACAAGACGGCGAGCCGCAGGGTCGTCGGTCACGTCGCTGGAGCAGCGGCCAAAGACGGCCCCTCCCGCACGCCTCCGCCTGCCTCAAGAATGGGGACCGCCGCTGCCGCCACGCGGGCGTTCCGTTGTTCGCGGCACGGCGCACCGCGGCGCCGACGGACCAACGTGGCGCCCACTACGACCAAGGGCGGAGTACGTCAAGCCGCCTAAGCACGATTTTCGCGCCGACGGCAACGCTACCACCTTTTGATCGACCGATGCCTCGCTACTTCGACCAGACCGCATCCCGCCAAGACACTGGTCACCACGGCGTCACTCTACATCGAGGGCCATGCCGCGCAAGACTGGTTGCAGCGCTTTAAGACGCCACCGGTCCTCTACTTGGGGAGTTCACCGCGGCGCCGATCGATGAATTCGGTCCAGATGAATTCGAGGTGGAGATGCACAAGCTCCTCGCAGTGCGACAGACCGTAGTGTGGCGAATATCGGACGGAATTTGAAGCTCTCATGTATCACTTGCTCGCCGACGCCGACACTCAACCCAAGATCTTTGTCACTCGTTCTGTTGGGATTGCGCGATGATCTACGGGCTGCGATTCGCTTTCAGAACCCTCGAGCATCACTCGTGCCGCCGCCCTGCAAGGATTGCGGAAGAAGAAGCTGGCCATCAACGCCGCGCCCACAAGATCGTTCCAGCTGGTCGCCCGCCTCCCCTACCACCACCGCGGGTTGGGGAGCACCACGGCAAAGGCGCGTGCAACCCAATGATTTAGCTGGTTCATGAAGCGCCAGCGCATGCGCGACCACCGCGCGCAAATGGCCTTCGCTTCAAGTGTGGAGACCGGTACTCACGCGAGCACGATGCAAGCCAAGAACGCAATTGCTCGCCATTCATGTCGGGATTTTGGTGAAGTACTCAGCGACGAGGCCGTTCACGCCTCGGATTTGTTGGATGCGCTGAACCACAAGAACCGTGGGCGAATGCTGCGTGTTTCCACGCACGCCGTGGCGTGGACGGAGTCGCCATGCACCATTCGTCTCGTGAGCGCGTCGGTAACCAAGTCATGTTGCTGCTCGTGGACTCGGGAGCACACATAGCTTCGTCTCCACCGCGTTCGTGGAGCGGGTCAAAAGGTCATAGCGCCGCCGTGCGGCGGTGGATGTACGCGTCGCAAACGGCGAGAAGATGGTCTGCAATAAAGATGGTCAAAGGCTGCGTGGTGGATCGACGGCCACACGCTTTCACACGCACAAGCGGCGGTGGACCTCGGGCGACGATGGCGTGCTCGGCATGGACTGGCTGGAGCAGTTCAGCCCGATGAGCTGCCACTGGGTTGAGAAATCCTTGACATTCATGCACCAGGGCGAGACGATCACCCTGCAAGGTGTTCGACCCAAGGACCAGCAAGCGTTGGAGGAAATCGAGCCTGATCAATGCGCAAATGGCAAGCTGGCAATGACATATGGTATATGGCCGTACTAGACCTGCCCAACACCAAGGAGCCCCAGCTGACCAAGGTGCCACCGAGCGTGCAAGGTGTTCTGGACAGCTTTGTCGACGTGTTCGCCGAGCCCAAGGGTCTGCCGCCTCATCGCCGCTATGACCATGCCATCACCCTGGTCGAGGACGCGCAACCGGCGAATTCCAGACCGTATCGTTACTCGCCACTACAGAAAGACGAGATCGAACGCCAAGTCCAAGAGATGCTTGACTCAGGCGTCATCGAGCACAGCATGAGCCCCTACGCCGCGTCGGTGCTCCTCGTCAAGAAAAAGGACGGCACCTGGCGCTTTTGCGTCGACTACAGACGGCTCAACGAGGCTACGGTTAAGAACAAATTTCCGCTTCCGATCGTGGACGAGCTGCTCGACGAGCTGGCCGGAGCGGCATTCTTCTCAAAAGCCGGACTTGCGCTACCGGCTATCATCGATCCGCATGCGTGTGGGCGACGAGGAGAAGACGGCGCTCAAGACGATCATGGCCACTTTCACTTCAAAGTGATGCCGCTCGCTTGATTTAACGCTTCGCCACCTTCCAAAGGCTCGATGAACGCCATCTTCGCCAAGTACGTGCGTAAATTTGTGATCATTTTCCTTGACGACATCTTAATCTTGATGAGACCTCGAGGAACATCCGAGCATCTCCGCGATCGTCCTCGACTGCCACGGGCACATCACCGTGACGCCAAGGAATCCAAATGCTCCTTTGCGCAAGACAACATCTCCTACCTCGGCCACATCATTTCCAAGGACGGCGTGGCCACATATCCGGAGAAGACTCAGGCCATGCTGGCATGGCCTACCCCAACCTCAGCCACCGAGCTCCGCGGCTTCCTCGGCCTCACGGGCTACTACCGCAAGTTCATCGCGCATTATGACATCATTGCCAAGCCTCTGACTAACCTTCTAACCAAGAAAGGTTTTGAATGGACAGAGCGGGCGCAGGTGGCTTTCGACTTGCTCAAGCGCGCCATGGTGACCGCGCCCGTGCTGGCTCTCCCTGATTTTGCTCGCCCGTTCTCCATCGAGACGGATGCGTGCGACACCGGCGTGGGCGCGGTGCTGGCGCAGGAGGGCCACCCGGTGGCGTTTCTTAGCAAGGCGTTGGGCGTGAGAAATCAAAAGTTATCGGCCTATGAGAAGGAATTCATCGCCGTCATGATGGCCGTTGATAAATGGCGCGCATACCTTCAGCGTGGTCCGTTCACCATTGTAACTGACCACAAGAGCTTGTGCAACCTCCAGGATCGGCAACTCGCCACCGACCTGCAGCGTAAGGCAATGGCCAAACTGGTCGGCCTCCAGTTCAAGTTCTGTTATCGCCGCGGCTGTGACAACGGCGCGGCGGATGCTCTGTCTCGCGTGGGGGCAGCTCTGAACCTGGACGCACTCTCCATTTGCCAGCCGGCCTGGGTGCAGGAGGTGGCCAACTCCTATGCCACCGACGCTGACGCGCAAGAGCGCTTGTCGCGCCTGGCTATCCGCAGCCCGGACGAAGAGGGATTCGAGCTCTACAAAGGGTTGATCCGCAAACAAGAACGCCTCTGGCTCGGCAAGAACACAGCTCTCCGCACCAAAGTCATCAGTGCATTGCACGACAGCGCAGTCGGGGGCCACTCCGGCGCGACGGCCACCTACCAGCGCGTCAAGAAGTTGTTCGTCTGGGATGGGTTGAAGGCAGATGTCGTGGACTACGTGCGGCAATGCCCGGTCTGTCAGCATGCCAAGCACGAGCAGTCCAAGCCCGCGGGCAAGCTGGCCCCGCTACCCGTTCCAACGGCGCCATGGCGTGACCTCACGATGGACTTTGTGGAGGGCTTGCCGGCATCCGAGGGTTTTGACTCGATCATGGTGGTTGTGGACCGGCTCACCAAGTTTGCGCACTTCATCCCACTGCGGCATCCCTTCAAGGCACGGCAAGTGGCCAAGGTGTTTTGGGATCACGTCGTCAAGCTCCACGGCATCCCCAACTCCATCGTCTCCGACCGCGACCGCGTCTTCACCAGCGCTCTTTGGCGGGAGCTCTTCGCCAGCGCGGGCACAAAATTGCTCTACTCGACGGCATACCACCCCAGACGGACGGCAAAGCGAAGCGGGTCAACCACCCATGGAGATGTACCTGCGGTGCGCGGTGCACGACGCACCTCGCCAATGGCGCCGTTGGTTACCAACCGCCGAATTCTGGTACAATTCTTCCTTTCATTCATCCATCAAGTGCTCTCCCTTCAAGGCGCTGTATGGAGTGGAGCCGAACCTGGGCGCAATGGCGCTCTGGGACGACAAGACGGCGCCAATCATTGACGGCGAACCCTGGGACTGGGGCGTGCACACGGCAAGGTTGCGCGAGCACATCCTTCGAGCGCAGCACCGCTTCAAGAAGCAGGCCGACCAACACCGCACCGAGCGCTCCTTTGAAGTGGGCGACGCCGTGCTCCTGAAGCTGCAGCCCTATGCCCAATCCTTAGTGGCCAACAGACCTTGCGCAAAGTTGGCGTACAAGTACTTCGGGCCGTTCATGGTGCTCGCCAAGATCGGCAACCTGGCATACAAGCTGGAGCTCCCACCGGATAGCAAGATCCACCCCGTCTTCCACGTGTCTCAGCTCAAGCCCTTCACCCCCAAGTACACTCCAGTCTTCGCCGAGCTGCCGCGACCCCCAGACCTCGCCGGCACTGCTGATGAGCCAATGGAGATCGTGGAACGCCGCATGGTCAAGCACGGAAACAATGCTCGTGCGGTCGAATTATTTGGAAGAACGACGCCACGGCCACGACTTGGGAAGATTACGACACACTCCGCCATCGTTTTCCAAGCTCCAGTGGGATGCACCACCACCGGCGACGACGATCGTGAGCAGTTTCAAGACGGCGCCATTCTCAAGAGGTGGGAATGTCACACCCGCATCACCAATGGTGGATCACGGTGGATTAGTGAGTTGGGACCCGCTGCCGGCTGGCACGGGCCCACTTGTAAGGGTGGCATTGGGTGTGTGTGGCGTGGGGTTATAAGCCAGCGATGGCTAGCTGTGGGCGTGTGTGAGTTGAACTGAACTCGAACCTCACCTAATCTCTCATCTCTCCTCCTTTGAAAGCAAGCTAGTTTCCCAAGCCCAAATCTCATCCCCTTTCCCCTCTGATCTGATCTGAGACAGCGAGTGCGTGACAGCGGTGGGACAACAATGGAACCGGGTCCATTGGCAATCACCTACGAAAGAAAAAAAAACGGTGACAAAATCTAGTCAGTCAGGGCCCCCACGCGCACGATGCATCGGTCAGCCCAGAAAGGACGGGCGCGACCTCTCCCCACAGCAGGCAGCACCTGGCGAACGGAAACACACCCACCACCACGTCAAAGACACGCGTCCTAAGCGGGCCATTCGGGACCACCGTCATAGAAGCACCAAGCCAGCGGGTGAAAGCCACCCGTACAAGAGAGGGGCGTGCAGGATCAGCGCACGCGACCCAGAGGCGGGGTCCACAGCGCGGGGATCACACGTCCTGCTGGTCGAGCCGTGCATCAGCCACACCGCACGCCAACAACTCCCTCCAAACCCGGACAGAAAGGCTGGACACAGAACGAATAAACACCACCCGCCGACGCGTAGGACCAGAGAGCATGGTGCCCCACACGTCATCCCGCGCAAAGAACCGACGGGTATATCCTCAGAAGCTAACCGTTGCCTCCACGCCATGGCCCATCCACCGTGCGACGCGCGACGAGGCACGACTATCCGCACACAGCCCATCCCGTGTGGGTCCCCGCGCAAGAACGCACGATCGCCCACACAAACCCATCCCGTGAGCAGCCAAACCGAGCCAGCGCAGCCGACGAGCGGGGCCAGCAGAAGCACCGGCCCACCCACTAGTGAGACAAGGGCGCTCCAGCTGAGTGCGCATGCGTCGGCCCACCAGTCGTCGGGTTCCACGCAGGACTACTGAGTCAAAACAACCAGTGAAAATCGAACGGTCACCACATGCACGTTGACTTGACCAGACCCAATCGGACGACCACGCGCGGCGCGAAAACGAGGAGGCCTCAAGAGAGCGGGTCGGCTAGGCTTCTTATATGTTAGAATTTGCAATGTGCTAGCTAATATGTTAGGGTTGTGTAGGTGCCGGTGGACGTACTTGATGATTCCGATGTTGCGGCCCGTTCTGTGGACAACGCCCCAGAAATCATTTTCGATGTCGCGGTCCGTCCTGTTTGCATCGCCCCAGAGATCAATTCCGATGCTGTTGTCCATCATGTGGACATCGCCCCAGAGATGGATTCCAGTGTCGCGGTCAGTCCTGTGGACATTGCCCCAGAGATCGATTCCCATGCCGCTGTCCGTGCTGTGGTCATTGCCCGAAAGATCGATGATAAGAAATAGTTGGTCGCGCTAATCCTTCAGGGTAGTTTGCATTGCCCTGTGTTTAATTACCATAACGATGTGTGTTATAAAACCATCTTAGGGCTAGTGCACTGTCTTGTGTGGGCGGTACTTGCTACTTTTGTTTGCTAGTGAATCATGCGAACCCTCTCCGAGTTATGGAAACAGATGTATCCTCACCAGCTTTTGATGTAATATATGGCATGCTTAGATGTAAGTTTGAACTGTTTATCATATCAGCAGGGCTTATTTGATGATTCTTAGTGTTAGTAGGCTAGCTACTATGCAAGTTATAGTACTTGCAAAACACTCACCGAAGAGAAATGTTGGGGCTGATGAGCTCGTGGTACGCTTATATTGATCCATCATCGATCGGCCAATAGCCCAAGCTCCTAAAATTGTAGGCTTAGCGATCGATCAGACAATAGTCGACACGGATACGTTCAGGCCTCATTTGTTTCATAGGGTAGGAAAATTGTAGCAAAATTACAGAGACGTACAACACAAAATCATAGCAGTACAGAGATGTCCCTCCGTTCCAAAATAGATGAGTCAACTTTGTACTACTAACTTTGAAACCGAGGGAGTACAAATCCTAGGCGGGCTAGTTTGGCCTAGTGGGTTTTAGTGATATGACGTGGTACGTTGTCGCCCGGTCTTGGCGTGTAGTAAGATCTGCGGGTAGAGTAAGTTTTCTTGAAGAAGCGGAATTCAATGAAGTCATGATGGTTCCTTCGTCCGACTAACTTACAAAGGAAAAGGTTGAGCTGCGCCACTGACCGGGTGGACCAGATAATTTTGTGAATGGCGGTGGACCAGATGGTCGACGCCCCACATGTCGGCGAATGAAAGTATTCTTTCCGATATAGTGGACGAGCAATGAGTATTCATTGTTTATTTTTATGAAACCTATTGTCTCCATCATTATGACGGAAGAGTGTGAAACACGGCAGCCCAGTGAACTTGGCATGTGCACCACTCCTTCCTTCCTCATGTAATACTACCATAGTGTTGACTATAAGGTTGGCTATAAGGTTACAACTTTTTCTCACTTTCTCTCTATCTATTTCCTCTCAAATGTTTTTTACCTCTCTTTTTTTAGACACAATTGTTTTTTATGCCTCTTTTTTTTAGAATTAGTTTTTTATACCTAGGAGCACGTGTAGAGACGGGCTCCTGCAGACCCCACTCCTTGACTTTGTCAATGCCTCTCTCTCCTCCACATAAGCGGGCTTAGGGCATGTATAATGGTTCTATTGTAGGGATGCCACAAAGGATAAATGATGAGGTGGAGGAAAGAGAAATCATAAGAAAAGGCTTGTCTTCTCTTATTTAAGAGAAGACGAGAGATGATCTCTTAGCACAATATGTTTCACCATGTTTTTAGGAATAACTGGTTATTGAAGATAAGGCTAAGAGATGATCCATTGTACACATGTTTTTTTGTCATCTCTAAATTACATGCAAGACTTATGATAAGACTATCTTATCAACCATTGTACATGCCTTTATAGCCCAAAATTTTACTGGTACTACTTGCTATGAATGCGGGCAGCTGGTGTCTGAGGGGGGGAGAGCGCGCGGGGAGGTGGTGGGGTGGGGGAGGGGTTCTGGTGGGCTAGGGCGGTAAGAAGCGGGCTTGGAAGCGGTGCGGACTCCCGCATTATCACCACATATTTCTTGGAGTCCTTGCACGGAGGGAGGGCGATCTCTTCTCCCTGCCCCGTCTCTCTCCTCTCAGACGATGCCCGCCGAGCGATTAGATTTCGGCTATCGACGGTTTATTCAATTGCAGTCCCATATGTCAGTGAAAATTCAAGACAACGTGTGTCCCCTCTGGTGAGCGGCGTGCGAGCCGGACTTTCGGGGGTGCGACGTGAACGCGACGCGTACGAGTTGTAAGTGTGCTGCCTTTTCCTTTTGAACTTGCAAAGCGTAACATTTTCGTGCGGTCGATTGATAGAAATCCAGAACAAAATGACGAGGGCGGTGCTTTCCCTCGCGTTAGGCAGGCTAGTTTGAGTGATATGATGTGCTACAGTGTCGTCCACTTGCTCCATTTTTATGTAAGCAAGAGTCTACACTCTTACGTGCGAGGAGTGCGAAACACGGAGGATCTGATTTTGATCGAGGGATAACTGTTCCCTGCGAAATAATGGAGCACTGTTAGCGACTATAGCATGATGGTTAGGGCATCTCCAGCGCTAGCCCTCAAATTTACACCGGCATCTGTCCGAGGACACTGATGGATGCCATCCAATGCTGCCCACATACCTTTCGACAACTATATGAAGTAACCGGACGAAATTCATGCAAACAAAGCAAATTTCAAATTGACCGGACGAAATTCATTACATTTCGAGAACTTTTCCTATAAACTGGAGGAAATTCATTACATATTTCGCACAAACCATACTAAAACCTACTGTAAACCTGATCTAAACGATCGCCAGGCCCCGACCACCATGTCCGGCCATGAACCCGAGAAAGCCGGCCATTGTCTTTGCCTCCTCCTTATCCACCTCGATAACCTCCTCCTCCGAAGCACAAGGTTATGAAGATTTCCGCCTCCACGTCGCCGTCAAGCGGCTAATCGGCCGCCGATTTTTATCCCACCAAGCTTGCGGTCGACTGAGTGGAGGAGCGATGGCCTCCCTGGGACCAGAGCGGTGGCGACCTACCGTGTACTACTCTTCCTCGCTGCCGGTTGCACCCGCGCACGCGCGCCGGCTTCGTGGTCGTGGCGGCGGAGGGCGGCCAACGGGAGCCGGCGATCTCCTTCGTCTGCTCCTGCGAGAGTACGTCCAAGAGAGCTTTGGAGCGCGCCCGAAGCAGAGCCACCGATCTCCTTCGCTCGCTCCCCGCGACAAGACGCCCAAGAGAGCTTTGAAGTGCCCGGAGGCCAAGGTTGGAGTGGTGCCAATGTAGGAAGGGACCAGAGGAAAATGAGTGTGGGTCTTTGGCTATGGCTGGGAGCCTGGGGCCTGCTAATATAGCGTGCGAATGGCAATGAGCCGCGGCAGACGGATGGATGGCTGGCACCGGAGTAGGTTCATTGGCAGCCACGTGTCATTAATGTTGGCAACGGATGGAAGGATGGTCGTGGTGTCATTAACGCGGAGCAGTCGCTTGCACCGGGATGCCGCGCGGGTGGTGCTCTCTCGGCCATCGCGCTGCTGCAATGCCGGCGCCAGTGAGAGGTCGCGTCGGGCGTGAATGCAGACGCTGCCTTGATGACTTAACCGCAGGTGTGTTGTCTCACCGACATGTGGGCCCAACGGGCATCCGCACGCATGTCAAGGATACACCAATCGCACTCGCAGCTAAGACCGTGAATGTGGCATTGACGCTCGAGAGACGGTGATCGTTTCAGCAGTGAAGCGCGCTAGCGGCGGAAGGGTTTCGTAGGCTGTAGGCGGTCGAACTGGCGTGGTGGTAAATGTGAACTCATGGATGACGAGCCTTTGAAGCGTGCGGCACGTGATTGACAAAGGCCCATGCAACCGCTCTTGTCACCAGCTAGCATTCGGCGACCACCATTAGACACCACACAACCATGCATAACTTATGAATAATGGACGAATCGATCAGACACACACTCGTGTGTAGTGGCACTATGATCGGTTGCTCACGATAGTACATACTCCGCACCATAGTACCCTCTCTAGCTAGGCTGTTTTATAGATTGTCGTTCTGATGGACGATATACATGAGAAAGGCGTCGAGTCACGAGTATGACCGTTGGTGTGGAGCTAGGTGAATACATGCTCGGTGTTCGCGGAGGCCTCTAGCAAATGTCTAAACAGTAATGTCACATATGCATAATTTTGGTTTTTATTTCTTTCTCCACTGACAGGTAGGCCCTCATAGATAGATAGATAAAGAACACGAGCTGATGAGGCACATGCGAATTGTTTGACTGGTCAACCAGACAAATACAGAGCTATACGCTGAGCCAGCGGCCGTATAATCACCATATCTCGTATACAATGATCAAAGTGAGCTATCAAGACAAGTTCAATGACCGCCAATGCATTTTACTCGGTAATAAATGACCAGGATTGAACGGGGATCCAAATTTCCTTCGTCTTCTGTCCTTGAGCTCTTGACAAACCAATGCACTTTACGTTTGTCCGGCCACTCCACCCCAGAGTTGTCACCAAGCGTCGTTCATGCCATCGTGATGCACACTAACCGGTAAGGAAGCGATGGCATCCTGCCACGCCGAGTTCCTCACCGCCCACGACCGCACACAGAATGGTAGGGAAGCGGTGGCATCCCGCCGTGCCGGGTTCATCGCCGCTCACGACCTCACACCTATGTGGGCGGAAGTTGAAGCTGCCAAGGCCGAATGGGCGGTAGAGCAAGAGGCGGCCAAAGCCGCACAGAGGGAGCGGAAAAGTCAGAAACCACTTAAGAAAAGAGAGGCCCACCGCCGCAATAAAGAAGAGGATGCACGCGCTGCTGCGGAGAGGTCGGCGGAGATCCAAGCACGGTGGGGTGTCGCCGACAAAGCCGGGAAGGAGAACGACGGCGTCTGGCCAGCATGTGAGAAGTAGTGGTACTAGTAGTTAGTGTGTGTGTCTGTGTCGCCCGTACGTTTGTTTAATTAATTACGAGCATGTACCAAGACTACTAGTTACTATCTGTAGTTTTTAGAGCAAATTACCAAGACATTAGCCTAGACTCAATGGAAAAATTCCTATCCTATGCATCAAATGGCATCTCTTTCTCTATAGGAATTGATATGCATGTCATCTCACTTCCTATGATTTTCATATTCCTATAAAATTCCTATCCTATGAACCAAAGGAGGCCTCTGCTGGAGTAACTCATCAGAGCTAGCAAGATCGCTGGTACAAGAGTTTTCTTCAAGAAGCGGAATTCAACGAAGTCATGATGGTTCCTTCGTCTCGAGAAACTTCACAAGGTAAGGTTGGGCCTGTGATTTGACGGCTCATTAGTAATTACTTCGCGCGACGACCGGGTGACTCTCCCTTGGAGTTCTGCGGGCATGGCAAGTGGACCAGGATGGTCGACGTCCCACATGTCGGCGAGCGGAAGTATTCTTTCGGATATCAAGGAGCAAGGAAACCGCATGGTATAGTATCACTGGTGATTTATATTTATTTTTTATTTCTGATGAATGCTAACGTTTCAACTCTTACGACGAAGGAGTGCCAAACACACGACGCGTCTTTGGATGTCCCACACGCCGGTAAACGAGTGGGACATGAACAAAGGTGGTAGAGCGTCTCCACTTCTGGGTCGGAGACCACACGTAGTAGTACTACTGTACTAGTGGTATGAACGATACAAAGTGTGACCCAGAGAGAAAGATACGTCTAGTAGGAAGGTCTCGGGGCATACACGTAAACAAATATAAAACCTAATATGTGCCTCCAATTAATATAGTAGTAGTAGAGTACTTAGTCACGTACTCCATAACTTCACCGGGCATTGCACGTACAACATTTAGTGGTAGTAAGAGACAAATGCCTATATGCCACGCATGTTCATACTATTTGTGCCTTTCTACTTCACTTATTGCGCTACATTACACAGGTTCGCACGTCCATTCCTGGGTACATGTCCGTCTCATAGTTCCAGTCCCACGTGCTCTTCATATAGATGGAACAATCCTTGCATGACATGTGCACCTTGATGCTAGATGTGTCGTGTGTTGGCAAAAGGATGAACAAAGCTCACGTAAAATAATAGAGTGGAAGAACATAGATTCCCGACGAACGAGAAGGAGCAAGGAACCTCGGGGTGGAGCGTCTGCACTCGTAATATTTTATATTATTCAGCGATATAAAATCAACTAATCATCTCCACAGTGGACTGGAAGAGTACAAAACATGGCAACCCAGTGTAGTTACATCATACTAGTACATGGCTAACCCACGCTATCACCATATTTCTTGGCTTCCGTGCGACACCTATCTCTAGTAATCCAGCAGCCCGTATCACTTCTCCCTCCTTGTCTCTCTCAAAGTGCGGCGGGTTGGCGTTTTTGCCGTCTATTGAGGTCGGTTAACTCATCACATGTTAGCGACATGCCAAGAGCATTCTAAAAAAATTCCTTTCACGTTCCATTCAAAAAGAAAAAAAATCCTTTCATGTACGAATTTGACTATATGCTTTGAGCAACTTGCATGTCCTATACTGGTCCTGTTTGGATACTCTAACTTAGCTAGAGGTTAGACTAACCCATGACTAACCCTGAACTAACTGTAGCCAAACAAGAGTTTGGGTGACAGGGTTAGATTGACAATAAATGCACTTGATGGAGAGAGAAAAGTGATTTTTCAGTGGTCCCAATGAGAACTATCTCCAGTTAGCACCTTGGGTGGGATAGTTTTTTTGGTGGGTTCGGTGCAACTTTCTCCAATTTAAACCCTCATGCTTGGATACTTTAGGGCTATTTGAGCCCCAACTAGCTCAAACTAACTCTAACCCAGTGATCGAAATAGGGCCTATGGCCAGCCTCGACGCGGAGCAGTCGCGTGCACCGGGAAGCGGCGCTCTCTCGGCCGTCGCACCGCTTCAAAGCCGGCGCCAGTGAGAGGTCGCCTCCGCTCTGGCCGGGCATTAATGCGGCAATGACGCCTCGAGGCGACGCTGACCGTTTCACGCGGAAGCGCTACGGCAAGGGAGTATAGGTTTTGAACCGTTTCAGGTGTAGTACTGGTAGTTTGCAAAACTACTCAACTATTGCACTCAGTTTCCTAAGAAATTGTGGTAAAAAACGTTACTCCACAACCCGCTTCCTTTCTCCTTCCTCTTCCACCGCCCGCGCACATCCCAGGAAGCGACAGGTCAACCCTTATATAGGAGTTCTAGCAAAAAAGATGCATGCATGACCACTAAAATTTCCAGATTAAAGCGCTGCTCCGGTGGGAGTATGGCGTATGTTGTTACCTTCAGCCGGGCCATGGCTACCGGGCGACGGCGACCAGAGAAGAGGCGGCGGGAGGGGAATGAATGCAGCTACTATTTGGGTTCGCCCACCGGCTTAAATAAATGTGCAGCATCACATGTACCCGTGGGTGCACAAATTGTAACATACGTGTCTGCTTAAGTGGGCGTCACGTAACTGGTGTATGTGTGTGTGTGTGAGAGAGAGAGAGATTCTGAGAGACAGAGTGTGTGTGTGCGACTCTACTCTTCGGACATGTTCTCAACCGTTTGCATAGGGATATAAGTATAATGGTATTTACTTTAGCTAGTGATTTACCTGGCCATGTTAATGTGGTTGTGTAAATAAATGTCACTTCCTGCTCATGATTTGCGTTATATAATTACAAGCAAGATGCTCGTTGTCGGTGTCAAAACCGACGGATCTCGGGTAGGGGGTCCCGAACTGTGCGTCTAAGGCGAATGGTAACAGGAGGCAAGGGACACAATATTTACCCAGGTTCGGGCCCTCTCTATGGAGGTAATACCCTACTTCTGCTTGATTGATCTTGATGAATATGAGTATTACAAGAGTTGATCTACCACGAGATCGTAGAGGCTAAACCCTAGAAGCTAGCCTATGGTATGATTGTTGTTGTTTCTATCGGCTAGCCTGGCCTCGGTTTATATAATGCACCAGCGGCCTAGGATAACAAGAGTCCTAGCCGAATACGCCGGTGAGGAGGAGTCCTTGTCTTGGTCGCCAAGTCTTGTGGAATCTTCCTTGTATGCGGCAGCTGTTCGGATCGCCCATAAGTATACTGCCATGGGGTCCTCGGCCCAATCTAACAGATCGGGAGATGACGTGGTGAGTACCCCTAGTCCAGACACCGTCGAGAGCCTCGACCCGGTCTTCAAGTTAGGGACGCTCCTCGATTCTTCCGAACTGTTCTTCATCTTCGGTCGTCGGTCTTGAAAACTGGTTCAACAAATCTTGTCATCTTCGATCTTGAGGATCGCTAAAGTGTATCCGAAGAGTTTACATGTTGGGTATCCGAGGAGCCCCTTTAAGTTTCCGGCCTTTATCAATGCCTTGTTATTTTTATGCCCTACCTCGGGTTTGAAGTTTTTCCCAGGAGGCAGTGTCCTCTTGCGTCCGAGCTCCAACGCCGGACTGCATTCGAGGTATCTTTTGCAGCCGAGCACCAATGTCGGACTGCTTCAGAGCTCCAACGCCGAAATGTATCCGAGATCCAACGCCGGACTGTGTCCAAGCTTCAACGCCGGACTGTATCCGAGCTCCAACGTCGGACTATACCCAAGATGTCATAGATCATCTTGTTTCAAAAAATTTGAAGGAGTTTAGTCGAGCTTAATGCGGGAAATGCCCTCTATGGAGCTAGCCGCTAGCGCCCGAGTTTTATGCCGGACTGCTTCCAAGGTGGTGCACCACCCGACCATGGCTGATTTTTGTGAATATTTTAATCTGGTGCAGTTTATTCTCTGCCGATGTATATCCAGAGCCCTCAAGGTGTGTATCAGTCTAAAACCCGAGATGCACCAAGGCAAGCATAAAATCGTTGTTCCCAAGAGCCCTCGAGACTCGTGTCGATGCGCCAAATCGCCTCGAGGATCAATTCCTAGCTCGGCAGACATACATAGGAATAAAAGCAGCGTGTAATATATTAGAGATAATAGTGATCGCTAACGGGCCCCTGAGAGAGGGTCGTGAGAAGTCGCCGCAATATACTAGCTTGATGTCGGATAGGTCCATATGGTGCCTATTATTGTCCGAAGACATGTATGCGCATAGTTCGTTCAAGCCGAACACCGAGCACTTTGAACTCTCTCGCATTGAATAAGCAATGCAAGAGCCCCGAGACATCGGTCGAGTGGCAACACCGCATCGGGGATCGATGTGCCCTTTAATATTTGTAAATAATGAGCACGAAGCCCAAGAGCCCCGAGCCTTAATGTGGGCACGGGTGGCCGAATTAAGGATCGATATCCAGAGTAAAATCACAGATTATGTGTAATGATTCTATGTATCCAAGTACTTTACATCATTATTTTGACTCCATTGTGACCGTTTATCAGTTGAAAGTGGTCCATCGTCGGCTTCTACCCCTTGGTAGATACTACGCAGGGTGTTTCCGTACTAACAAAACAACCCTTAGCCGACGTCTCGGTGCCCGAAGGCGGTTGTGTTAGCAGAAACGAGGCAATCAGATATGCGGGCTTTAAAACTTTCGCTTAGTCATAGGAGCTTTATACTGGGGAAGCTAGCTATGAGCCCCCGGTTAGTGTTCGGCGACTGCGGAGGTCAATCTGTAAACACTTCGACCAATGTTATGAACGGCCCGTCATTTAACATAATTATCGGATCACTGACCAGTTTACGCCTATTGTGACAGTCAGTTTTCGGCTTTTTCCACTGAGGTGCTTGACCATGCGAGCTGGAAGTACAATCGCAGTGGTTCTCCCTTGGCATACCTAGCCAAACAAAGCGGAACGTAGGAGGCAAGCACAGGAGCCGGGCAACCCAACTATTGACCGAAGACACAATTCGAAACCGATGCATATATAGCAACATCCGAGAATGTTTTTGCCGAATCCCTAAAGGTGTCCGGCGTTGTACTACGAGACTAATGCTGGAAACGCGCAAATAGTTTAAAAGTGCCATAGGCTCGAAAAGCCAAAAAACTTATTCAAAAGTTTAATGTCCGAACTAGATCAAGTGTTCGGTACCAATCCGAAAATTGGGCTTTTGAAAAAAAGGTGCTTCTGCCGTGTTTTAACATGACACATCTTATCTCAAGAGTTCAAGCGGGTCAGCCTATGGCTTCAACCTCCTTATCCCGAAAGCGGAGTGCTTCTTCGAGGCTAGTTTAGCAAACTGCACTCGAGCGGATTTAGAGAGAAGCAAGGCTATCCGGCTACTGACCACACACTTATATCGAGAAAGGAGTGATAGAAAAAGACTTTGCAACGACTAATAAGAAGAACACTTATTATAAAACAGCTCACATAAATTTAAGAGCCCCCGAGTGACTTGGGTAAAAGAATGATTGTATGTACCGAAGTACTTATATCATATCTATGTTCACCCGAACTTTAAACGCGTCTTAACCGACCGTCGGCTTCTCCCTCTTCGGTCAAGGACCGAAAAGTGTTATGTACTCCACTGTCGAGAATATCGACGGTGTTTCCGATAACTAGGCAATCAGGTCATAAGGCTGTAATGCATAAAGCACGCCAGGAACTTATGCTATATTATCGATAAAGTGTAAGAAGCATCTTCAAAGAAAATAGTACCCCACCGATACCTTTCTTGGTGCTCATTGTTAATATGAGACTTGTGCAATAGATTTTTGTACTCATGAGTTCCGTTGTGTGCCGACCATAATTGAAAACAGAAGAGCGCTTAGCTTTCGGCTTCACCACCGAGGTCCGCTCGGGTGACCCGATCGTGACAATCGCAGAGGTGCTCCTTTACTCCCTAGCCGAACAATCGGAAACGTAGGGGTAAACACAGGAGCAAGGCAACCCAGCTTGCAAATCGCTTAGGTCAATATTGTTGGGGAACGTAGTAATTTCAAAAAATTTCCTACGCACACGCAAGATCATGGTGATGCATAGCAACGAGAGGGGAGAGTGTTGTCTACGTACCCTCGTAGACCGAAGCGGAAGCGATCACAACGTAGAGGAAGTAGTCGTACGTTGTCCTCGCGATCCAACCGATCCCAGCGCCGTTACTTCGGCACCTCCGAAGTTCTTGACACACGTACAGCTCGGTGACGCTCCTCAGTTCGATCCAGCAAAGCTCCGGGAGATAGAGTTCATCAAGACGACGGCGTGGTGACGATCTTGATGTTCTATCGACGCAGGCTTCGCCTAAGCACCGCCACGATATGACCGAGGTGGAATATGGTGGAGGGGGCACCGCACACGGCTAAGGAACGATCTCAAGGATCAACTTGTGTGTTCTAGGGTGCCCCCTGCCCCGTGATATAAAGGAGCAAGGGGAGGGCGGCCGGCCCTAGGAGGCGCGCCAAGGGAGGGGGAGTCCTCCTCCTAGTGGGAGTAGGACTCCCTTTCCTAGTCCAACTAGGAAGGAGGAAGGGGAAGGAAGAGAGGAGAGGGAGGGAAGGGGGCGCGCCTCCTTGTCCTATTCGGACTCCCCATGGGGGGCGCGCCACCTCCCGGTGCGGCCCTCTCTCTCCCTCTTGGCCCAATAAGGCCCATTACTTCCCCGGGGTTCCGTAACCCTCCGGCACTCGGTTTTCTCCGAAACTTCGGAACCTTTCCGTTGTCCGAATATAGCCGTCCAATATATCAATCTTTATGTCTCGACCATTTCGAGACTCCTCGTCATGTCCGTGATCACATTCGGGACTCAACTCCTTGGTACATCAAAATACACAAACTCATAATATAACCGCCATCGAAACCTTGCGTGCGGACCCTACGGTTCGAGAACAATGTAGACATGACCGAGACACTTCTCCGGTCAATAACCAATAGCGGGACCTGGATGCCCATATTGGCTCCTACATATTCTACGAAGATCTTTATCGGTCGAGACCGCATAACAACATACGTTGTTCCCTTTGTCATCGGTATGTTACTTGCCCGAGATTCGATCGTCGGTATCCAATACCTAGTTCAATCTCGCATCGCAAGTCTCTTTACTCGTTCCGTAATACATCATCTCACAGCTAACTCATTAGTTGTAATGCTTGCAAGGCTTAGTGATGTGCATTACCGAGAGGGCCCAGAGATACCTCTCCGACAATCGGAGTGACAAATCCTAATCTCAAATACGCCAACCCAACATCCGCCTTTGGAGACACTGTAGTACTCCTTTATAATCACCCGATTACGTTGTGACGCTTGGTAGTACCCAAAGTGTTCCTCCGTAAACGGAGTTGCATAATCTCATAGTTATAGGAACATGTATAAGTCATGGATAAAAGCAATAGCAACATACTAAACGATCGGGTGCTAAGCTAATGGAATGGGTCATGTCAATCAGATCATTCAACTAATGATGTGACCTTGTTAATCAAATGACAACTCCTTTGTCTATGGTTAGGAAACTTAACCATCTTTGATTAACAAGCTAGTCTAGTAGAGGCATACTAGTGACACTCTGTTTGTCTATGTATTCACAGATGTATTATGTTTCCGGTTAATACAATTCTAGCATGAACAATAAACATTTATCATGAAATAAGGAAATAAATAATAACTTTATTATTGCCTCTAGGGCATATTTCCTTCAAATATGGTGCATATTGTGGCATAATACATGAACAAGGAACGAAGCCGTACAAGTATAATCATATGCAAGAGGAAAAGCTCCAGCAAGGGAGCCCCCAAGTAATCGGGGTATTTGAATTTGCCCGTCACAAACAAAGTTTGGACAAGGAAATTTTTTACAAGCAACTTTTTTCCAAAAAAGAGTATAATGCTTGGTCGAGCCGAACACAAGTTAAAAATTTAAAACTTTGAGCATGAAGGCAACTTAGCTGGTTAATGTATTCGGTATTGATGACGTGGTCCGAGCTTGATGCGGGACAAGGTTCCATCCCCCGAGCCGGTCCCGAGGTGACGCCAAAGGATATAGTCCGGCTGGATCATTTTCCTGTGCACAAAAAATAGTGCAAACCGGAGATAATAGTAATAATTAAAAAATATTGCATAATAAATAATTTATGCAAAGTGAATAATAAAAGAAATATGGCCTGGCGCCAAAGTCGATGTCGATGCAGGGCGTCAGCGTGATGCAGTAAAGGCGTGGCAAAGCCTGAATTCACACAGTCGGTCCGAGTTAGGATCTGGCGTCACGGACTATGTACGGAAACTGACGAAACCACCATGCAACCGTCGATAATGCGGCCACCATTTGATAGACCTGTGTACATATGATGGACAAACCAGAGTAATAATTCCTAGGGAAAAATGAACCCAAACAAGCAAAAAATACTAGGATTAATAGCACCTGGTTTATTTGTTGTAGCAATCCGAAGGAAGGTGATTCCCAAAATTGGGACTCGATCCGCACACCCATTGCCTGACGGGTGATAAAGCGACGGCATGGCAATGCTGGCAAAGGTTGGCTCGCCGAGGCAAAGCCCACGGTCCATCTAACGTGACGGAGCTGGTCGACTAGTGACGCCGAAGTCTCCGGAGTATAGGTTGATGAAGAGATGGCGAAGCCCCCGGTCCAGCCGAGATGTCGAAGCCTCGATGTAAGCTGATGAGTCGAAGTAGGTCGGCGTGATGGACACCAGCTCGAAGGAGCAACAGTGCGGCCCTGCCGATGCAGGTCGTGACGTGGTCAATGCTGGCTTGATGAAGTGACCGTGCGGCGATGCCGGTGTGCCCACTCCGTGTAATCTGTGGGGCGGCGATGTTGGTGATGATTTATCCTTCGTGATGCCGAACTCGTGTTCGGCCTGCTGAGATGATGATCCGAAGAAGTTGAGCTCAGCTCAACAAAGCGGCGACGTGTCTAGCGCAGGTCGGCAGCCTTGGAGCAATATTGCCGGACTGGTTTGACACCAGCATGATGGTGAAGATCATGTTCAAAAGATTTCAAAGTTAGTGGGATGTGTTCGGGAACAAAACACAATATCCCATACCAACTTCCTTCAAAAGGGATGTCCGAAATCCCATTCATAAAAAAGGCGAACTCGGGTCGGATTCGTTTTCGCGTAGAAAACAGATCCGAAAAGTGATGCACTAATCAGAAGGTTCCCGGAGTTTGGACGGTCGGATCGAGCTGAAATTTTAAGGGGTGGTAGATATAGGAATTCCACAGCCGATCAACGATTAGATCTTCCAAAGGACGTCCGAGCTAGAAGCTGGACACCACACCCTAAACTCATCCAGATTCTCGTCCAGATTTAACACGGCTCCGGTATATCGCAGATTGCCAGAGATTCCTCCATCGGAACTCGAGAAATTTTCCAGGGTTGTTGTAGACTCAATTCCGCACAATTCCACCTAAGCAATCGTTAAAACGACAGTTGAGGAGGCGGCGGCGGCGGACACAAGTTCGCTGTCCAGAAAAACAGCATGGTCGCCCGAGGACAATGTTGACGTTGAGCCCCCGGGCTCCCTGGATGATTCCTCCATGATCTTGATAGAGATCGGAGTTGATGTTGATGAAGGCCCTCATCTGAACATGGCGATCGGAGGTAGGGCGCAGTCTTTGGTCGAACCAAGGTGACCAGTCGAGCTGGTAACGAAGATGCCAAAGTCGCAGTTGATCTGCAGGCGAGCCATCGACCTTTTGCCGAACACACAGCGGAACTCTCAATGAAAGCACCAATGTCGGTGTCAAAACCGGCGGATCTCGGGTAGGGGGTCCCGAACTGTGCGTCTAAGGCGAATGATAACAGGAGGCAAGGGATACAATGTTTACCCAGGTTCGGGCCCTCTCTATGGAGGTAATACCCTACTTCCTGCTTGATCGATCTTGATGAATATGAGTATTACAAGAGTTGATCTACCACGAGATCATAGAGGCTAAACCCTAGAAGCTAGCCTATGGTATGATTGTTGTTGTTTCTATCGGCTAGCCTGGCCTCGGTTTATATAATGCACCAGAGGCCTAGGATAACAAGAGTCCTAGCCAAATACGCCGGTGGGGAGGAGTCCTTGTCTTGATCGCCAAGTCTTGTGGAATCTTCCTTGTATGCGGCAGCTGTCCGGACTAGCCCATAAGTATACGGCCATGGGGGTCCTCGGCCCAATCTAACAGATCGGGAGATGACGTGGTGAGTACCCCCTAGTCCAGGACACCGTCACTCGTGCATTGCACGGAACATCAATATGCATTTTTTTACAAAACACCTGTTGTGATTTACCCATGCAGGAGTAATCCCATGTGTAAAAACTAATGATATTTCGAGAATTTTATCGGAAAACTGGTATCTCGAGAATGTCATCAAAAAAATGAAAGATGAGAGATAAGGTGAGGAGGAGTGGAGCATGGTGGTGACTGGTGGTCGGAATGGGTGGAGGCATGGGGATGGACGGCGCCGGCAGGCGGTAGCGGCCACCATGCTAGATTGTTCCAGAGACTTTCTTTTTTAATTGCTCAACAATGAGGTTGTGGGAGATAAGGATGTGGAGAGAGGTGCAGGTATCTTTTGTAAAATTATCATAGTTTTCTTTATATCCGTCAGATATAGATCAGAAGGTCTATATTACAAGATGCCAGGCACACCATCATCGCCAACTCGGTTTTTTATAAGGGTATAGATGATAAGTTTGCTAACTACTAAAGTAAAGTGGAGTTTGTCCATGTTATACAAGTAAATTAAGGTGATTGTTTATCATACGGGTAAGGGTGGATGAAGGGTGGTAGGAACAAATGCTCCACCTAGAGCATGTGTGTGAGAGATGGAGTCTCAGTGTGTGTGTGTGTGTGTGTGTGTGTGTGTGTGTGTGTGTGTGTGTGTGTGTGTGTGTGTGTGTTTGTGTGCGTGAGAGAGAGAGAGATGGAGTCTTAGTGTGTGTGTGTGCGTGTGTGCGGGTGGGTGGGTGGGTGCGTGTGTGTGTGTGTGTGTGTGTGTGTGGGTGTGTGTGTGTGTGTCGTGGGGTCCTCGGTGGCGGATGTAATTTAAGTGTGCATGGCTTCATCATAGAGAGGTGATGTGTATGGCAGAGGCCACCAACGATGGGGTGCGAGAGAAAAAATGCCCGTAGAGAGGGAAGAGAAGGTGTGTGCGCGTGAGAGTAGTCGACATCGAGAGAAAGTGTTTGTTCGAGAGACACCGAGGAAGACTACTATATATCGATGGTGCATGTAGGCAGGAATTAAACGCAGGGATGGTCTTATTGGTTTCGGGGATATAGGGGAAGAGTGAGAGGGGGGTAGCTAGAAGGAGATTGTTAAGTGTGAGTGTGTGTTTTACCCATCGAGGCAGAAGTTATGTGCACACAAGAAGAGGACGATTCGATGTGGCGTTAGGGTTGAGGGTAATTAACTACGTATGGAGACATAGAGACCTTGAACGTGCATGTGTGAGAGGTATACATGTATACGTGGGATGTGTGTGTGTGTGTGTGTGCGCGCGCATGATCGAGATAAAAGAAAGAAGACATAAGTCATAAGATCAACAACATGGGAGAGACGGATCGGTATGACAATATGCATGCATGTGAGAATGCAGGGAAGAAGGCCCGACAATTGAGCATGTGTTTTTGTCTTTAAGAGATAGTGGTGTGGGCTGGAGCATATGCATCTATGGCGAGCAGAGGGAGTGAGGCACAACGATTGTGCAAAAGAGATCAACCTATAAACGAAAGAAGGTTGATGGAGAAACAGATAAATAGAAAGATAAAGATGCTAGCTAGTGTGCGTTAGAGATAGGAGTCGAGTGGATCAGAAGGCTGAGTTATGGGTGTGGGTGTGAGAGAGATGAAGAAAGGGTGCATGTGACTCACATACAAACAAATATCGGAGAGAAAAGAGATCCCGAGAGACAGAGTTTTGTGTCTGCGAGAGAGAAAGATATTTCAAAATGAGAGTGATAGCTAGAGAGACATATGAGGGAACGCAAGATATCTCTAGGGAGAGAGAGTGTGTGTGAGCGACATACAAGAGAACAGTGGAGAAATATGAGACCCTCGGAGACAGAGGTTGTGTTTGTGTGTGAGAAAGAGATATTTAAGAGGAAGAGTCGTAGGTTCTCATACCTAAGGAGAGAAAGACATCTCTGTATGAGGGGTGTGCGAGTGGCACACAGGGGAATAGTAGAGAGAAATGAGACCCCGGGAGACAAAGTTTTGTGTTTGTGTGAGAGAAAGAGATTCCACATGGAGAATCATAGTTAGAGACACATAGCAGGGAGCGAGATATACTTAGAGAGAGAGAGAGTGATGAAGGTCGAGGGAGATAGTACCGTCAGTGTGTTACGAAGATAAAAGATCATTGTCGACATACTGGTAGTACGAGAGATACCCGAGAGACGATGAACGCGTATAGGTCTAGAGAGATAGTCCTATATAAGCATGAGTGATAGTTATATAAGACGAATATCTAGATTAAATGGGATTCAAATATTTAAACTGGAGATCACGACATCAATAATATCAAACGCAAATTGGTGTATCAAACATGCATATTCATTTGAATTTGGGGACACGTGTAATGCTATATAGTTTATCAATATTGGTGATCCATAGATTCTTTAATTAGAAACAATGCATGGTTTATATGCAACTAATGTCTAAATGGGATTACTGTTGGGGAACGTAGTAATTTCAAAAAAATTCCTACGCACACGCAAGATCATGGTGATGCATAGCAACGAGAGGGGAGAGTGTGTCCACGCACCTGAGTGAAAAAGCGAAGCGTTATGACAGCCTGTTGATGTAGTCGTACTTCTTCACGATCCGACCGATCCAAGCATCGAACGTCACGGCATCTCCGTGTTACGCACACCTTCAGCTCGATGACGATCCCGGACCGATCCAGCAGGTGTTGGGGATGAGTTCCACAAGACGACGGTGTGGTGACGATGATGATGTTCTATCACGCAGGCTTCGCCTAAACTCCGCGACGATATGACCGAGGTGGAATATGGTGGAGGGGGCACCGACACGGCTAAGGAACGATCACGAAGATCAACTTGTGTGTTATGGGGTGCCCCCTGCCCCGTGATATAAAGGAGCAAGGAGGCGGCCGGCCTAGAAGGGGCGCGCAGGAGGAGTCCTACTCCCACCGGGAGTAGGATTCGCCCTTCCAAGTAGTAGGAGTAGGAGTCAAGGAAAGGGGAAGAGAAGAGAAGGAAGGAGGCGAGCCCCTCCCCTAGTCCAATTCGGACTAGGCCTTGGGGCGCCCAACCTCTCCTCTCTCTTTCCCTAAAGCCCAATAAGGCCCATATACTCCCGGCGAATTCTCGTAACTCTCCGGTACTCCGAAAAATACCCGAATCACTCGGAACCTTTCCGAACTCCGAATATAGTGGTCCAATATATCGATCTTTACGTCTCGAACATTTCAAGACTCCTCGTCTTGTCCCCGATCTCATCCGGGACTCCGAACTCCTTCGGTACATCAAAACTCATAAACTCATAATATAACTGTCATCGTAACGTTAAGTGTGCGGACCCTACGGGTTCGAGAACTATGTAGACATGACCGAGACACGTCTGCGGTCAATAACCAATAGCGGTACCTGGATGCTCATATTGGCTCCTACATATTCTACGAAGATCTTTATCGGTCAAACCGCATAATAACATACGTTGTTCCCTTTATCATCGGTATGTTACTTTTCCGAGATTCGATCGTCGGTATCCAATACCTAGTTCAATCTCGTTACCGACAAGTCTCTTTACTCGTTACGTAATGCATCATTCCGTAACTAACTTATTAGCTACATTGCTTGCAAGGCTTATAGTGATGTGCATTACCGAGAGGGCCCAGAGATACCTCTCTGACAATCGGAGTGACAAATCCTAATCTCGAAATACGCCAACCCAACATGTACCTTTGGAGACACCTGTAGAGCTCCTTTATAATCACCCAGTTACGTTGTGACGTTTGGTAGCACACAAAGTGTTCCTCTGGTAAACGGGAGTTGCATAATCTCATAGTCATAGGAACATGTATAAGTCATGAAGAAAGCAATAGCAACATACTAAACGATCGGGTGCTAAGCTAATGGAATGGGTCAAGTCAATCACATCATTCTCCTAATGGTGTGACCCCATTAATCAAATGACAACTCATGTCTATGGCTAGGAAACATAACCATCTTTGATCAACAAGCTAGTCAAGTAGAGGCATACTAGTGACACTCTGTTTGTCTATGTATTCACACATGTATCATGTTTCCGGTTAATACAATTCTAGCATGAATAATAAACATTTATCATGATATAAGGAAATAAATAATAACTTTATTATTGCCTCTAGGGCATATTTCCTTCAGTCTCCCACTTGCACTAGAGTCAATAATCTAGTTCACATCGCCATGTGATTTAACACCAATATTCATATATGTATATGATTAACACCCATAGTTCACATCGTCATGTGACCAACACCCAAAGGGTTTACTAGAGTCAATAATCTAGTTCACATTGCAATGTGATTAACACCCAAAGAGTACTAAGGTGTGATCATGTTTTGCTCGTGAGAGAAGCTTAGTCAACGGGTCTATCACATTCAGAGCCGTATGTATTTTGCAAATATTCTATGTCTACAATGCTCTGCACGGAGCTACTCTAGCTAATTGCTCCCACTTTCAATATGTATCCAGATTGAGACTTAGAGTCATCTGGATCAGTATAAAAGTTTGCACCGATGTAACTTTTACAACGAACTCTTTTATCACCTCCATAATCGAGAAACATCTCCTTAGTCCTCACTAATGATATTCTTGTCCAATGTCCAGTGATCTACTCCTAGATCACTATTGTACTCCCTTGCCATATTCAGAGCAAGGTATACAATAGGTCTGGTACATAGCATAGCATAGTTTATAGAACCTATGACTGAGGCATAGGGAATGACTTTCATTCTCTTTTCTATTTTCTGCCGTGGTCGGGATTTGAGTCTTACTCAATTTCACACCTTTGCAACACAGGCAAGAACTTTTCTTTGACTGTTCTATTTTGAACTACTTCAAAATCTTGACAAGGTATGTACTTATTGAAAAAATTATCAAGCGCCTTGATCTATCTCAATAGATCTTGATGCTCAATATGTAAGTAGCTTTACTTGAGATCTTTCTTTTAAAGAACTCCTTTCAAATACTCCTTTATGCTTTCCAGAAAAATTCTACATCATTTTTGATCAACAATATGTTACTCACATATATTTATTAGAAAGGCGGTAGTGCTCCCACTCACTTTATTGTAAATACAGGCTTCACCGCAAGTCTCAGATAAAACTATATGCTTTGATCAACTTATCAAAGCGTATATTCCAACTCGAGATGCTTGCACCAGTCCATAGATGGATCGCTGGAGCTTACACATTTTGTTAGCACCTTTAGGATTGACAAAACCTTCTGGTTGCATCATATACAACTCTTCTTTAAGAAAACCATTAACGAATGCAGTTTTGACATTCATTTGCCAGATTTCATAAAATGTGGCAATTGCTAACATGATTCGGACAGACTTAAGCATTGCTACAATTGAGAAAATCTCATTGTAGTCAACACCTTGAACTTGTCGAAAACCTTTTTGCGACAAGTCGAGCTTTGTAGATAGTAACACTACTATCAGCATCTGTCTTCCTCTTGAAGATCCATTTATATAATATGGCTTGCCGATCATCGGGCAACTCCATCAAAGTCCACAGTTTGTTCTCATACATGGATCCCATCTCAGATTTCATGGCCTCAAGCCATTTCGCGGAAACTGGGCTCATCATCGCTTCCTCATAGTTCGTAGGTTTATCATGGTCTAGTAACATGACTTCCAGAATAGGATTGCCGTACCACTCTGGTGCGGATCTCACTCTGGTTTACC
The DNA here is from genome assembly GCA_021605205.1 of Aegilops longissima. Classification (NCBI taxonomy): domain Eukaryota; kingdom Viridiplantae; phylum Streptophyta; class Magnoliopsida; order Poales; family Poaceae; genus Aegilops; species Aegilops longissima. Next base: position 333,748,722 of record CM038680.1, read on the forward strand.
TACGAGGTTCGGTAGTAACTTGATCTGAAGTTACATGATCATCATTAGCTTCCTCACTAATTGGTGTAGGAATCACTGGAACTGATTTCTGTGATGAACTACTTTCCAATTCGGGAGAAGGTACAAATTACCTTATCAAGCTCTACTTTCCTCCCACTCACTTCTTTCGAGAGAAACTCCTTCTCTAGAAAGGATCCGGATTTAGCAACGAATGTCTTGCCTTTCGGATCTGTGATAGAAGGTGTACCCAACATTTTGGGTATCCTATGAAGACGCACTTTTCTGATTTGGGTTCAAGATTATCATGTTGAAACTTTTTCACATAAGCATCGCAACCCAAACTTTAAGAAACGACAGCTTAGGTTTACTGCTAAACCATAGTTCATACCGTGTCATCTCAACGGATTTAGATGGTGCCCTATTAAACGTGAATGCAGCTGTCTCTAATGCATAACCCCAAAACGATAGTGATAAACCGATAAGAGACATCATAGATCACACCATATCTAGTAAAGTACGATTACGACGTTCGGACACACCATTACATTGTGGTGTTCCAGGTGGCATGAGTTGCGAAACTATTTCACATTGTTTCAAATGAAGACCAAACTCGTAAATCAAATATTCATCTCCACGATCATATCATAGAAACTTTATTTTTCTTATTGCGATGATTTTCCACTTCACTCTGAAATTCTTTGAACTTTTCAAATGTTTCAGACTTATGTTTCATCAAGTAGATATACCATATCTGCTCAAATCATCTGTTAAGGTCAGAAAATAACGATACACACCGCGAGTCTTAACACTCATCGGATCGCATACATCGGTATGTATTATTTCCAATAAGTCAGTAGCTCGTTCCATTGTTCCGGGGAACGGAGTTTTAGTCATCTTGCCCAAAAGGCACGGTTCGCAAGCATCAAATGATTCATAACCATGTGATTCCGAAGATCCATCTTTATGGAGTTTCTTCATGCGCTTTACACCGATATGACCCAAACGGCAGTGCCAAAAATATTTTGCACAATCATTATTAACTTTGCATCTTTTGGCATCAATATTATGAATATGTGTATTACTACGATCGAGATCCAACAAACTATTTTCATTGGGTGTATGACCATTGAAGGTTTTATTCATGTAAACAGAACAACAATTATTCTTTGACTTTAAATGAATAACCTTTTTGCAATAAACATTATCAAATCATATTCATGCTCAACGCAAACACCAAATAACATTTATTTAGGTTTAACACTAATCCCGAAAGTATAGGGAGTGTGCGATGATGATCATATCAATCTTGGAACTACTTCCAACACTCATCGTCACTTCTCCTTCAACTAGTCTCTGTTTATTCTGTAACTCCTGTTTCAAGTTACTAATCTTAGCAACCGAACAAGTATCAAATATTTAGGGGCTACTATAAACACTAGTAAGGCACACATCAATAACCTGTATATCAAATATACTCTTGTTCACTTTGCCATCCTTCTTATCCACCAAATATTCAGGGCATTTCCGCCCAAAGGACCATTTCTTTGCGATTGTAAGCACTTTCGGTTTCAGGCTTTGGTCCAGCTTTGGTCTTCTTCACGTGAGTGACAACTTGTTTGCCATTCTACTTGAAGTTTCCTTTCTTTCCTTTGCCCTTTTCTTGAAACTAGTGGTCTTGTCAATCATCAACACTTGATGCTCTTTCTTGATTTCTACCTTCGTTGATTTCAACATCACGATGAGCTTGGGAATCTTTTTAGTCATCCCTTGCATACTATAGTTCATCACGAAGTTCTAGTAACTTAGTGATGGTGACTAGAGAATTCTGTCAATCACTATCTTATCTGGAAGATTAACTCCCACTTGATTCAAGCGATTGAAGTACCTGCACAATCTGAGCACATGCTCACTAGTTGAGCGATTCTCCTCCATCTTTTAGCTATAGAACTTGTTGGAGACTTCATATCTCTCAACTCGGTATTTGCTGAAATATTAACTTCAACTCTGGAACATCTCATATGGTCCATGACGCTCAAAACGCCTTTGAAGTCCCGATTCTAAGCCGTTAAGCATGGTGCACTAAACTATCAAGTAGTCATCATATTGAGCTAGCCAAATGTTCATAACGTCTGCATCTGCTCCTGCAATAGGTTTGTCACCTAGCGGTGCATCAAGGACATAATTCTTCTGTGCAGCAATGAGGATAAACCTCAGATCACGGATCCAATCCGCATCATTGCTACTAACATTTTTCAACATAATTTTCTCTAGGAACATATCAAAATAAACATATGAAAGCAACAACGCAAGCTATTGATCTACAACATAATTTGCAAAATACTACCAGGACTAAGTTCATGATAAATTTAAGTTCAATTAATCATATTACTTAAGAACTCCCACTTAGAAAGACATCTCTCTAATCCTCTAAGTGATTACGTGATCCATATCAACTACACCATGTCCGATCATCACGTGAGATGGAGTAGTTTCAACGGTGAACTTCAATATGTTGATCATATCTACTATATGATTCACGCTCGACCTTTCGGTCTCCATGTTCCGAGGCCATATCTGTTATATGCTAGGCTCATCAAGTTTAACCTGAGTATTCCGCGTGTGCACCTATTTTGCACCCGTTGTAGATGGACGTAGAGCTTATCACACCCGATCATCACGTGGTGTCTGGGCACGACGAACTTTGGCAACGGTGCATACTCAGGGAGAACACTTCTTGATAATTAGTGGGAGATCATCTTAAAATGCTACCGTCAATCAAAGCAAGATAAGATGCATAAAGGATAAACATCACATGCAATCATATAAGTGATATGATATGGCCATCATCATCTTGTGCTTGTGATCTCCATCTCCAGAGCACCGTCATGATCACCATCGTCACCGGCGCGACACCTTGATCTCCATCGTAGCATCGTTGTCGTCTCGCCAACTATTGCTTCTACGACTATCGCTACCGCTTAGTGATAAAGTAAAGCAATTACAAGGCGTTTGCATTTCATACAATAAAGCGACAACCATATGGCTCCTGCCAGTTGCCTATAACTTCGGTTACAAAACATGATCATCTCATACAATAAAATATAGCATCATGTCTTGACCATATCACTTCACAACATGCCCTGCAAAAACAAGTTAGACGTCCTCTACTTTGTTGTTGCAAATTTTACGTGGCTGCTACGGGCTTAGCAAGAACCGTTCTTACCTACGCATCAAAACCACAATGATAGTTTGTCAAGTTGGTGCTGTTTTAACCTTCGCAAGGACCGGGCGTAGCCACACTCGGTTCAACTAAAGTTGGAGAAACTAACACCCGCCAGCCACCTGTGTGCAAAGCACGTCGGTAGAACCAGTCTCGCGTAAGCGTACGCGTAATGTCGGTCCGGGCCGCTTCATCCAACAATACCGTTGAACCAAAGTATGACATCTTTGGTAAGCGGTATGACTTGTATCGCCCACAACTCACTTGTGTTCTACTCGTGCATATAACATCAACGCATAAAACCTAGGCTCGGATGCCATTGTTGGGGAACGTAGTAATTTCAAAAAAATTCCTACGCACACGCAAGATCATGGTGATGCATAGCAACGAGAGGGGAGAGTGTGTCCACGTACCCTCGTAGACCGAAAGCGGAAGCGTTATGACAACGCGGTTGATGTAGTCGTACGTCTTCACGATCCGACCGATCCAAGCACTGAACGTACGGCATCTCCGTGTTCTGCACACGTTCAGCTCGATGACGATCCCCGGACTCCGATCCAGCAGGGTGTTGGGGATGAGTTCCGTCAGCACGACGGTGTGGTGACGATGATGATGTTCTACCGACGCAGGGCTTCGCCTAAACTCCGCGACGATATGACCGAGGTGGAATATGGTGGAGGGGGCACCGACACGGCTAAGGAGCGATCACGAAGATCAACTTGTGTGTTATGGGGTGCCCCTGCCCCGTATATAAAGGAGCAAGGGAGGCGGCCGGCCTAGAAGGCGCGCACAAGGAGGAGTCCTACTCCCACCGGAGTAGGATTCGCCCCCTTCCAAGTAGTAGGAGTAGGAGTCAAGGAAAGGTTGAAGAGAAGAGAAGGAAGGAGGGGGCGCAGCCCCTCCCCCTAGTCCAATTCGGACTAGCCCTTGGGGGGCACCCAACCTCTCCTCTCTCTTTCCCCTAAAGCCCAATAAGGCCCATATACTCCCCGGCGAATTCCCGTAACTCTCCGGTACTCCGAAAAATACCCGAATCACTCGGAACCTTTCCTAACTCCGAATATAGTCGTCCAATATATCGATCTTTACGTCTCGAACATTTTGAGACTCCTCGTCATGTCCCCGATCTCATCCGGGACTCCGAACTCCTTCGGTACATCAAAACTCATAAACTCATAATATAACTGTCATCTTAACGTTAAGCGTGCGGACCCTACGGGTTCGAGAACTATGTAGACATGACCGAGACACGTCTCCGGTCAATAACCAATAGCGGAACCTGGATGCTCATATTGGCTCCTACATATTCTACGAAGATCTTTATCGGTCAAACCGCATATTTATCATCGGTATGTTACTTGTCTGAGATCCGATCGTCGGTATCCAATACCTAGTTCAATCTCGTTACCGACAAGTCTCTTTACTCGTTACGTAATGCATCATTCCGTAACTAACTTATTAGCTACATTGCTTGCAAGGCTTATAGTGATGTGGATTACCGAGAGGGCCCAGAGATACCTCTCCGACAATCGGAGTGACAAATCCTAATCTCGAAATACGCCAACCCAACATGTACCTTTGGAGACACTGTAGAGCTCCTTTATAATCACCCGATTCGTTGTGACATTTGGTAGCACACAAAGTGTTCCTCCGTAAACGGAGTTGCATAATCTCATAGTCATAGGAACATGTATAAGTCATGAAGAAAGCAATAGCAACATACTAAATGATCGGGTGCTAAGCTAACGGAATGGGTCAAGTCAATCACATCATTCTCCTAATGATGTGACCCCATTAATCAAATTACAACTCATGTCTATGGCTAGGAAACATAACCATCTTTGATCAACAAGCTAGTCAAGTAGAGGCACATGTATCATGTTTCCGGTTAATACAATTCTAGCATGAATAATAAACATTTATCATGATATAAGGAAATAAATAATAATTTTATTATTGTCTCTAGGGCATATTTCCTTCAGTTACACTATATGTTGCGTGTGTGAAACACATTATACATGTTTGAGAAGTAAAAAAACCCGCATGAAACACACATTAATTGGAGACAGTTAGCGAGGAATGCATACATTGAATTTCAACATAAAGTGGTTTCAAATATTTGAAAATCCAAATTGATGGATACAACATTATGAATCTGAGATCATGCCATTTGTAAACCATATTTATGTATAAAGGGTGTTGTGCTTTTGAAAGTATATATAAAAAATGATGTATATAGAATTTTATTCCAATCGAAAATGGATCCCGCCCGAAAAAAAATAGAATACAAACGGGATTTGAATTGAGTTGGCACGGCAAACATGCAGTCTGCAAAATTTGAACAAAGCGGGGAAAGTCCGAAACCAAAATTTGCGAGATGGAAATTACTACTGCCTATCCTTGCCACGCAAAGCCTATCTGCTCGATTTCTATAGGTCTCGATAGGGGTAGGTTTGTAATTTCACTCAAACATGACATAACCGCCTCTCGCCCGGATTCATACACGGTGGGCGCCAAAACACAGTGTGTCCTCGGCCGAAATCGACTCCCTCCCCGATTCATTCACGGTGGGCACCAAAAACAAACTCTCATCGGCAAATATTCGGCGTATGCAAGATTACCGTCCTATCCTCAACCGACTAATATTGTTGTGATGTAGGAAATTTTAAATGGGGGCTAAGTTTCTAAATTTCCTCGCATTTGAGACAAGCGCTCCATGAAGACATGGTTCCCCCCTTCCTCTCCACCTCCATTTCCCCATTCATACTCCGTGGGCGCCAAAACACCCTCTCCACCCCAGCCTCCTCCGTCCTCCACCCCATCCACCGCCGTCCTCCTCCATCATGCCGGAGCTGATACCCTGACGCCGCCGTCCATTACAAGAGATCGACCTCTCTCATACACGGCTTCGGACCGGGATCCTTGCATCCCGTCCTCTCGCTTCATCCCCGCCGTTGTCCACCTTGTCGGCGCCGCTCCTACGACCGTCTCGTCCACCGCGCCCCGCCGCCACCGTCTACCCTCCTAGATCTGCTTCCACACCGCCGACAGCCATCGCTACCGCAGCACCGTCAAATTCTCAGCAAATGCATACACGGCGCCGCACCAGAGGCGGTACTCTTTCGTATCTGCTCAACTTATTTATCGCAGCAAGAAAATAGATCACCACTGCTTTACTCTGATTTCTTGTCCATCACTTACTTGCTAGTTGAAAGCAAACATTGGTTGCGAAGTTGCCTTTGTCCGGTTTGCACCTTCGGATCCGCCATGGCACGCTCAACACTATACTCCCAATGCTTATGGTTTTCCCCTTTTATATTTCGCACTAGTTAAATCACATTAGACTAAATTTCAAAATTGGGTCAGTCAATTTTTCAGAGCTCGCCGGAGTTCGCCGGTGCGAACGAAGGGGCTCGGGTGGAGATGGTGGTTGTGGGGGGCGGTGGTAGGGCCTCACCGAACGAAGAAAACTCGACGCGGGTGGGGGTGGGGGTGAGGGTGGCGGAGGAACACAGGCAGTGGAGGCGAGTGGTCCGGCCGGCGGCCCGTGCGGTGTTCTGTATGGCAAGATTCAGAGACGAGGAAGAAGAAGGGTTAGGAGACGTAGGATCTTCATCCAACCGCCTGAAATGGTCGACTAACCCAAATGGAAAAAGTCAAGCGGCTTGCATGCAGACATGCCTTTATATTGATACCATCATCGCACTCGCTTAGCAATCGCTCCTAAATCCATCAAGCTAAACAACGTGCCACTCATAATTCAAACTTGTTGCTCAAATACGAATCGATATGATCTTGATATTACTAAAATAGATAACATTTAATTGTTCAGCTAATGTTCCTACTTTACTTTCGAAAAGCATGTGCACCACATATAGAGAGACAGCAGGGAGTTGCTTTCTTGATGCGCTCTGGTTCATCCTGTGTGGGCATTGCGCAACGAACATTTTATTATCCAAATCTGCTTGCTCTTCTTTAGCATGTTCCTCTTCCGTTCTTCTTTAATAAGTACTCTCTGCGTTCCTAAATACAAGTCTTTGTATAGATTCCACCACGGACTACATATGGAGCAAAATGAATGAATCTACACTCTAAAATGTATCTGGATACATCTGTATGTGATCCATGGTGGAAATCTCTACCAAGAATTATATTTTGGAACGGAGGGAGTATGATAGTAGTACAATATGTTCCTTGTAGTGAAGATGAGCAGGGACATTTGCAGTGTAGAGGTCTATACGGTCGGTTGTGATGGACACTTTGAACTCTTCGGGCCTCTTTGATTCGTAGGATTTTGTAAACATGGGAATAGGATTTGTAGTGGCTTGCCAACTTGAATCCTATAAGAATCGCAAGGAAATGCAGGGAGCTGTGTCGCCTTTAAGAGTTACACTGATATTAACAGTACCGCACCTTCAGTTGAAGAGAGCCGGTATCTGAAGCCTTTCTAGCCGTACCGGCAATACTAGCAGATATATTCCAGCAAGTTCCACTTTGCTGATTTTACTCTGATGCTTACGGTTTCCCATTATATCTACACTATGATTTGTGTAGCTGCTTTGTGTCGCACTAGCAGCAGTCCACTCTTGAAGCTAAACACTGCAATGACTTACAAAATTGGCACCAAGGCATTGAGTGCCATTCTAGATGCAATGAAACTCATACGCTCCCCACCTGTTGACTCTTGTTCAAAATATGATCCTAATGACTCTTGTTCAAAATTGCGACATATAGAGAGACAGCATGGAATTGTATTTCTTTGGGCGGTGTGATTCATCATGAGTGGGCGACCAACATTGTATGCAATTAAGCGGAACCTCAAGAATATGCTTCCTCTTCTGTTCTTTAACATGTTCCTCTTTTGTTATTCTGTATTTAGTACGTACAGTATGTTCCTTGTCAGGAAAGGGAGCAGGGACATCTGCAGTCAACAGCTGATAGAGCTGGCCTGTACGTGATTGATAGGCTTTCAATTACTAGGGGCAATACAACACCGTATTTTCAAGCCAGTTCCACTTTCCCGATTTATATATCGTGGTTATGGTGTAGCCCTTTTATGTACACTATGATCTGCCTACTTGTGTGCTCTTGTTATCATGGTTTGGCAATAAACTCTCTATACAGTATATTTTGAACCTATCATCTGCCAACTATCCTTACTTCTGGAGCCTATTTTTTTGTGTACTTGTGCCAGATTATATAAATGCACGCACCATATTACAGCACACATGAGCTCCCTCATCAGAATCCAATGATAGCACACAAGTGTTTACAGGGGCGCCCCTATATTAGAATATCCTCTGCATTACAAAGATAATCTCACAACTATTTATGTTTTCATGGTTCTCAGATATTATACGTAATTACAGTGAATATCAGAATCTGCGCATCAGAAGAATATTGTGGAACACTGCAATGACTTACAAAATTGGCACCAAGGCATTGAGTGCCATTCTAGATGCAATGAAACTCATACGCTCCCCACCTGTAGATTCTTGTTCAGAATATGATCCTAATGACTATTCTAACCTCGAGGAGTCAAAGCCAGATGGCATGTCATGTTCACCCATCAAGGTGCATGTTCTAATTTGGCAAGGTTTTATTGATTGTGCGTATCTTGCATATGTTGTCTTGCATTTCTTCTACTTTGTTGCACCGCCATCTGCTTAGTTTACTCATCATATATGTCGAGATGCCATGCCCATCCATTATCAATACATATTCTATCTGTCATCATACCATGTTTTTTCACTCAAATGTTGTTCTTGTGCATCAGACATCAAAAAGGAAGAGGGTGATTGCCGAACCTGAAGGAGCACCAGCAAAGTCCTTGAAAAATGTGGTTGTGCCGAGAAATCGAGAAAGACACCCACTTATATTGGTTGTACAACCGGTGACACAAAACGTAGGACCGACTCTAGCAGACTATACCCATACTTCACTAGCCACACCACTAGCCCCACCACACGGGACCTGCACTCCAGCCAAAAGGTATGCCGATTTCAGGTTGCCATAGCACCAGTAGGACCACGTAAAAATCCCACTCCAAAGAAAAGGTACAAACCAAGTCCACCGGCAAGACCTATCCCAACCCGAGACGGCCTATTCCTACAAATTGGAACCCCATTCCAGTTATTCCCAGTTTAAAAGACAATGCTTTCAATGTTGTTGGGGACTACGTGCATATATTCCCATCATGGGAAGATTATAGTGAACACAAACACCATTTTCACATCTTCTTGTCCCACTTACGTGTAAGTGCTATTATTCATGGTGATTATTTTCCTGCTTTCTGCTGATTGAAGACATCAATGATTTACATTACATTGTTGTATGTAGGCGAGGGTCAATCTGGATAGTCATGACGAGCAAAGCTTGCTTGCGCTTTTCAAGGAAGCATTGCAGCAGTATTAGTGTTACCTGAGGAAATCACACTTTGATGGCAAGTATATAAACGAATTTTTGGTGATGTCTCTTGTGCTAAATTTAGAAGACATTGAATGGAAAAACCTTGTTATGCACTAGTCTCGTTCCGAGGATGAGGTACTGTCTATGATATCACATGACAATTTGAACTTCTACTTTTCCGCATGTGCCTTACGGATCTTTTTTGCAGGAAATCTGCTCGAAAAAGAATTCTGGTTTGAAAAGAACGACATGATATCGCAAATATGTTGCCCGCTGCTTTGCTCTTGTTAGTACATGTTGTCCTGTATCACTGTACTTGCATACATACCAGGTTCATTATGTGATAGCAGTATGCATGATAGCTCGCTTATCAATTGTTCGCTCCAAATTATCTGATCTGTATGAATGGTTACATTAGTGTAGAATATATCCAATGCCAATGAAATTTTTTAGCTCTGCATTGTTCTTGTAAGCACCTATTGTCCTTTATCAGTGTACTTATATTGACAGGTAGTTGTTCATGTACCATCACTCTGCAACTTATTTTCCTTTGCCCTCCATTTTCGACACATAAGATCTATATTTACTCTTACCATAAGGTTGGATAACACCGATGGTACTGAAGAAGTTTAACTCTGCATTGCTCTTGGTTGTACCTTTTGCATGTATCGTTGTACTTACATTTATAGCTACTTGGTTATGTAGCATCACTCTTCATCTTATCTTAAATATTCTCCATTTTTCTTATATTGTCACATCTATATTTACTCTTAACAAAATGTAGAATAAAGGCAATGCTTATGAAGAAGATTCTGTGGTAAACTTCTTGAATTGCCCCCCCCCCCCCATCAGCATGGACAAGGGCTTTATAGAGCCTGCCTTCACCAATAATGTAAGTTTGTCGTTCTCAAGCCTTCAAACTTTGTTGTGTATATTTGGTTAGGCATGACTGCAATACTGTTTATTTTGGTGTTTGCATCAAATTGCATGTTTAAAGTTTATTATGTACTCCTCAGTCCCATAATATAAGAACGTTTTTGACATTAGTGTAGTGTAAAAAGCGTTCTTATATTATGGGACGAAAAGTAGTTCGTAAACAAAAGTTTGTCCTTCTCAATTTAAGTTTTCAGTTGTACAACCAAGTTCCTTCTTCATACCATGTAAATTAAACTATCTGAGCAAGTGATCTTATTTTGCCAAATCTGAAATGGGATAAATTGATGACACACTAACCATTGATACTTATGAGTTCTTGATCGTAATCCGGTGGTGTCGTGAAGCTGCCAACTCCTTCACAATGTCATTTCCTGCCATGTCTTGACTGAACAATATCATATTGTGTTAATGCTGTTTTAAACTGTGTCACTTTATTAAATCGAGAAGAAATGTGATGAGCTGTCAAGACCGATACTTATATGTGCAAAACACTGTCATCATCATTTGTTTATCTTTCAGAGTGAGGAGGATATAAGTGTCAAACAAGTGCAGTCTCACCGACTTGTTTCGGTGCTTATGCTGCAGCTTGAGCAGGGCTAACCTTTCTTGAACTCTATTGAAGTGATGTCGGTTTTGTATTTATTTTGTCGGCGTGTTTAATTGCACTGGTGGCGATCTTTGATGCCCAGTGTATGTAATCTGATGCCTGCTTGTCCTTTATTATCATAGTGGCGAACTTTGATGCCCAGTGGATGTAATATGCCGTAATTGCTTTATTGCATAGTCTAGGTTTTTTTTCTTATTCATGATGCTGCAGTTATTTTACTGTATATATATCCTGTCTTCGCAGTAAACCGGCCAAACCGTAAAATTACGGTACATAATCTGGTCGTCATGCAAATCACCATGTATGATCTGCATCATGGGCCCCGTCATCTTGGTCTGTTAACAGGCCTAAATGTAAACTGGTCCACTAGTAGATTCGGGCCTTTAATAGGCCGAGTAAACCGCTGGCCCTATTTTCCCAAGAAAACTCAATGGGCTCTTAGGAGGCTGAAAAGTAGGTTGGGCCTGAAACGTGTCGAACAACTCACGGGTCGGCAGCAGGCCGAAATAGACCCTGGCCCATGATTGTGCCAATCAAATCATGGGCTTATAACAGGCCAAAATTGTCTCGGTCCTTGTTTGGCCCAATCAGATTATCGTCGTGAGCAGGCGGATGCAAAGGGCCGTAGTTAGGCCCAACTATATGACGGCTTTAACGAGGCCAAAATATATATAGGGCGAAATGTTAAGCAGGCCTTTAACAGGCCGAAACTAATATCAGACTGAATTACTAAATGGGCCTTTATCAAGTGGGCCCAAAAGCATAGCGTCCAGTTGACGGGCCGAATCTGATATGGGCCATAATTTAGCCCAAAGCCTCTCAAAGGGCCGGACCTGATCTGGGCTGTAATTTGGCCCACAACATGGCAGACTGTTAATGGACCGGATCAAATATGGGCCGGCATTTGGCCCAAAACATGGCAGCGTGTTAATGGGTCGACCTACTAGTGTCATCAAAATCTTTTGGGCCTTTAGCTGGGCCGGCCCATTATGGTCGGTGAAATATCGTGGGCCTTTAGCTGGGCAGCCCATTATGGTCCGCAAAAATCTCGTGGGCCTTTAGCTGGGCCGGCCCATTATGGCATGCAAAATCTCGTGGCCTTTAGCTGTGCCGGCCCATTATGGTATGCAAAATCTCGTGGGCCTTTTGCTGGGCCGGCCCATTATGGACCGCAAAATCTTATGGGCCTTTAGTTGGGCCAGCCCATTTAAACTTTATGGGCCACTTTTGGGCCGGTCCACGTGTCAACATTTCATAAGCGCATCTCGCCCATTGGATGAGTGACACCTGTCCCAACAGTGAGCCGACACGTGTTTCCTCCAGCCAATGATGATTTTACACGTGGAAAATCCCCATTGGTCGGGGCTATTAACGGGTTATCGAATCCAAAACCGGACCTGATAGCTTAACGGTGTTCCGTTATGGTGGATGCCACGTGTCGGTCACCCTTGACGAAAGCACTTCTGTGACGCGCGATTTATCGTCATGGAAGTGGACACTTCCGTGATGATAAATTTGGTAATGTCATGGAACACTTCTACGACATCACATGTATGACTATCTTGATTCTGTCATAAAATCGTCATGGATGTACATGTATGACAGAAAACGAGACCTACTGTGACAAACACGTATCATCACGGAAGTGTATTTTTTGTAGAGAAAGAAGATCCCTATTTGGACAAGTAGAGATAGTTACATATTAGATTAAGAGTGGCATCAATTGAGTGGCAAAACAATTGCTCATTCCAGCCATAGCAATAAATTAAGATGCAAAACTATATCATTACTTGTGTCATCACAGTTCCAGTGCTTCATTACAGCACCGGGAGTTGAATTTTGTTTTTCTTCCGCTTGTTCTTCCCCTTCATCACTTGGTTCAATAACAGACAAGCTTCGCCTTCAATGTAAGATTTGGCATGTCAATTGGGGAGCACAAGTATAGCACTAAACAACGATGTTAATTTTTAGATGAAAGTGGCAAAATACAGGCCAACAGTTGTGAAATATCCTTATCTTACCTCAATGGGATATTACGGTGCACATACAGATTGGAAGTCTTGTCTCCATTTGTGTAGTTCCCTAAAAGCAAGCAACATTAGCGTACAAGTAGCACAACATATGAAAGCACACTGCACAATCATGTGAAAGAAGGCTAGTACTGACCTCTCATGACACGGAATTCAAACAACTCACAAGAAGAAGATCTGAACCAAATTTGCCAACACAGATAGGAAGTAAGATCTCCTCTTGTGCAGTTCCACTAAGATCAAACAATCAAGCAACGTTGTCGGTGTGACATTTTGGTTGAACTGCACAAAACACTCTTAAAACAAAAGTGTTTTGTGCATGCAACAAAACGTCACAATAGCAACAAGGGAAGTAGACAACCCTGTTTACACAGAGGTGCAAAGGAAACAACTAGTGGTCAATAATGGTGGATGACACAGAAGCCAACAAAAAGAAGCATCTAACTTATCTAAATGGGAAAGAAAGCAAGACAGTAGCATTTCTCAAAAGGTGGCATTGATTAATATTAACAGTGAGATTATATTAACAATAAAATTCATTAAACATGTAATTTGCTTTTAAGCGTGGCATTGCATCAATTTCCCAGTGCATTATTAGAGGTGTTTGTTTACGAGGGACATTTTGGTGTAGGGACTAAAAAGTGCATGTCGGTCCCATCTAAACCAAGCAGGAGGGACTTTTAGGGACTAAAGAAAGAAGACCCCGAGGGAGAGTCTTTTTGGGGCTTTTTCCAACAGTTGCCCCTGCCTCGCATCGCGGCTTGTCTCTATTAGTTCATTACTAGGGGTAACATGGTCTTTTAGCATGTCATTTAATAACCTCTAGTCCATGTTTAGTCCCTGGAACCAAGCAGGTAGGGACTAGGGAGTTTTTAACCAAAAAGGGCCTTAGATTAACAACAGCTAAAGAGTTGCACGGGACAGTGCACGCACCAGCACCATGTGCATCTACCGATGTATGAAGGGGTGATGCATAGTGAAGGAAATATGCCTTAGAGGCAATAATAAAGTTATTATTTATTTCCTTATACCATGATAAATGTTTATTATTCATGCTAGAATTGTATTAACCGGAAACATAATACATGTGTGAATATATAGACAAACAGTATGTCACTAGTATGCCTCTACTTGACTAGCTTGTTAATCAAAGATGGTTATGTTTCCTAACCATGAACAAGGAGTTCTTATTTGATTAACAAGGTCACATCATTAGTTGAATGATCTGATTGACATGACCCATTCCATTAGCTTAACACTTGATCGTTTAGTATGTTAATGCTTTCTTCATGACCCATACATGTTCCTATAACTATGAGATTATGCAACTCCGTTTACGGAGGAACACTTTGGTACTACCAAACGTCACAACGAATCGGGTGATTATAAAGGAGTACTACAGGTGTCTCCAAAGGTACTTGTTGGGTTGGCGTATTTGAGATTAGGTTTTGTCACTCCGATTGTCGGAGAGGTATCTCTAGGCCTTCTCGGTAATACACATCACTTAAGCCTTGCAAGCATTACAACTAATAAGTTAGTTGTGAGATGATGTATTACGGAACGAGTAAAGAGACTTACGGTAATGAGATTGAACTAGGTATTGGATACCGACGATCGAATCTCGGGTAAGTAACATACCGATGACAAAGGGAACAACGTATGTCGTTATGCGGTTTGACCGATAAAGATCTTCGTAGAATATGTAGGAACCAATATGGGCATCCAGGTTCCGCTATTGGTTATTGACCGAGAATGGTTCTAGGTCATGTCTACATAGTTCTCGAACCCGTAGGGTCCGCACGCTAACGCTTCGATGACAGTTCATTATGAGTTTATAAGTATTGATGCACGAAGGTTGTGCGGAGTCCGGATGTGATCACGGACATGACGAGGAGTCTCGAAATGGTGAGACATAAAGATTGATATATTGGAAGCCTACATTTGGACATCGGAAGTGTTCCGAGTGAAATCGAGAATTCTCGGAGTACTAGGGAGGTTACCGAACCCCGGGAACTACATGGGCCATAGTGGGCCTTGGAGGAAAGGAGAAAGGGCCAGCCCTAGGTGGGCGCGCTTCTTCCCTAGTCCTATTAGGACTAGGAAGGTGGGCCGCCCCCTCTCTCTCTTTCCCTCCAGGAATCCTAATCCAACTAGGATTGAGGGGAATCCTACTCCCGGAGGAGTAGGACTCCTTAGCGCGCCTCCCCTTGGGCGGCCACCTCCCCTTGGCTCCTTTATATACGGGGCAGGGGCACCCCATAACACACAAGTTGATCTACGGATCGTTCCTTAGCCGTGTCGGTGCCCCCTCCACCATATTCCACTTCGGTCATATCGTCGCGGAGCTTAGGCGAAGCCCTGCGCCGGAGAAGTCATATCGTCACGGAGCTTAGGCGAAGCCCTCGTCGGTGGAGCATCATCATCGCCACCACGCCGTCGTCTTGTGGAACTCATCCCGACACTTTGCTGGATCGGAGTCCGGGATCGTCATCGAGCTGAGCGTGTGCGAGAACTCGGAGGTGCCGTGACGTTCGGTGCTTGGATCGGTCGGATCGTGAAGGCGTCGACTACATCAACAGCGTTGTTATAACGCTTCGCTTTCGGTCTCACGAGTGCGTGGACGGACCTCTCCCTCTCGTTGCTATGCCATCACCATGGTCTTGCGTGTTCGTAGGAAAATTTTTGAAATTACTACGTTCTCCAACAAATGGCATCCGAGCCTGGTTTTATGCGTTGATGTCATGTGCACGAGTAGAACACAAGTGAGTTGTGGACGATACAAGTCATACTGCCTACCAGCATGTCATACTTTGGTTCAGCGGTATTGTGAGATGAAGCGGCCGGACCGACATTACAGCGACGCTTACGCGAGACTGGTTTCACCGCCCGAGCACTCGTTGCTTAAAGGTGACCGCGGGTGTCATCTCTCTCACTTTAGTTGAATCGAGTGTGGCTACGCCGGTCCTTGATAAGGTTAAACGGAGTCTATTTGACGAAATATCGTTGTGGTTTTGATGCGAGGTAAGAACGGTTCTTGCTCAGCCCGTAGCAGCCACGTAAAACTTGCAACAACAAAGTAGAGGACGTCTAACTTGTTTTTGCAGGGCATGTTGTGATGTGATATGGTCAAGACGTGATGCTATATTTTATTGTATGAGATGATCATGTTTTGTAACGAGTTATCGACAATGGCGGAGCCATATGGTTGTCGCTTTATTGTATGAAATGCAAGCGCCATGTAATTGCTTTACTTTATCACTAAGGAGTAGCGATAGTCGTAGAAGCAATAGTTGGCGAGGCGACAACGATGCTACGATGGAGATCAAGGTGTCGCGCCGGTGGCGATGGTGATCATGGCGGTGCTTGGCGATGGAGATCACAAGCACAAGATGATGATGACCATATCATATCACTTATATTGATTGCATGTGATGTTTATCCTTTATGCATCTTATCTTGCTTTGATTGACGGTAGCATTATAAGATGATCTCTCACTAAAAATTATCAAGAAGTGTTCTCCTGAGTATGCACCGTTGCCAAAGTTAAGTAGTACCCAGACACCACGTGATGATCGGGTGTGATAAGTTCTAAGTCCATCTACAACGGTGCAAAACAGTTGCACACGCGGAATACTCGAGTTAAACTTGACGAGCCTAGCATATAACAGATATGGCCTCGGAACACGGAGACCGAAGGTCGGCGTGAATCATATAGTAGATATGATCAACATAGTGATGTTCACCATTGAAACTACTCCATCTCACGTGATGATCGGACATGGTTTAGTTGATTTGGATCACGTAATCACTTAGATGACTAGAGAGATGTCTGTCTAAGTGGGAGGTTTTTCATATGATTAATTAAACTTTAATTTATCATGAACTTAGTCCTGGTAGTATTTTGCAAATTATGTTGTAGATCAATAGCTCGCGTTGTTGCTTCCTGTGTTTTATATGTGTTCCTAGAAAATTGTATTGAAAGATGTTAGTAGCAATGATGCGGATTGGATCCGTGATCGAGGTTTATCCTCATTGCTGCTTGAAGAATTATGTCCTTAATGCACCGCTAGGTGACAGACCTATTGCAGGAGCAGATGCGAGGCGTTATGAGCGTTTGGCTAGCTCAATATGAGCGATCTGACGTTATGAGCGTTTGGCTAGCTCAATATGATGACTACTTGATAGTTTAGTGCACCATGCTTAACGGCTTAGAATCGGGACTTCAAAGGCGTTTTGAGCGTCATGGACCATATGAGATGTTCCAGGAATTGAAGTTAATATTTCAAAGCAAATACCGAGTTGAGAGATATGAAGTCTCCAACAAGTTCTATAGCTAAAAGATGAAGGAGAATCGCTCAACTAGTGAGCATGTGCTCAGATTATGCGAGTACTTCAATCACTTGAATCAAGTGGGAGTTAATCTTCGAGATAAGATAGTGATTGACAGAATTCTCTAGTCACCATCACTAAGTTAGTAGAACTTCGTGATGAACTATAGTATGCAAGGGATGACGAAAAGATTCTCGAGCTCTTGGCGATGCTAAATTCGCGTGAAGGTAGAAATCAAGAAAAACATCAAGTGTTGATGGTTGACAAGACCACTAGTCTCAAGGAAAAGGGCAAAGGGAAGAAGGGGAACTTCAAGAAGAACGGCAAGCAAGTTGCTGCTCGAGTGAAGAAGCCCAAGTCTGAACCTAAGCCTGAGACTAAGTGCTTTTGCTGCAATGGAAATGGTCACTGGAAGCGGAAATGCCCTGAATATTTGGTGGATAAGAAGGATGGCAAAGTGAACAAGGTTATATTTGATATACAGGTTATTGATGTGTGCCTTACTAGTGTTTATAGTAGCCCCTGAGTATTTGATACTCGTTAGGTTGCTAAGATTAGTAACTCAAACAGGAGTTTGAGAATAAGCAGAGACTAGTTGAAGGGGAAGTGACGATGAGTGTTGGAAGTAGTTCCAAGATTGATATGATCATCATCGCACACTCCCTATACTTTCGGGATTAGTGTGGAACCTAAATAAATGTTATTTGGTGTTTGCGTTGAGCATGAATATGATTTGATCATGTTTATTGCAAAACGGTTATTCATTTAAAGTCAAAGAATAATTGTTGTTCTGTTTAAATGAATAAAACCTTCGATGGTCATACACCCAATGAAAATAGTTTATTGGATCTCGATCGTAGTGATACGCATATTCATAATATTGATGCCAAAAGATGCAAAGTTAATAATGATAGTGCAACTTATTTGTGGCTTTGCCGTTTGGGTCATATCGGTATAAAGCGCATGAAGAAAACTCCATCTTCGATGGACTTTTGGAATCACTTGATTATGAATCATTTGATGCTTGCGAACCGTGCCTTTTGGGCAAGATGACTAAAACTCCGTTCTCGGAACAATGGAACAAGCTCTTGACTTATTGGAAATAATACATACCGATGTATGCGATCCAATGAATGTTGATGCTCGTGGCAAGTATTGTTATTTTCTGACCTTCACAGATGATTTGAGCAGATATGGGTATATCTACTTGATGAAACATAAGTCTGAAATAGTTGAAAGGTTCAAAGAATTTCAGAGTGAAGTGGAAAATCATCGTAACAAAAAAATAAAGTTTCTGCGATCTGATCGTGGAGATGAATATTTGAGTTACGAGTTTGGTCTTCAATTAAAACAAAGTGGAATAGTTTCACGGCTCACGCCACATGGAACACTACAACATAATGGTGTGTCCGAACGTCGTAACCGCACTTTATTGGATATGGTGCGATCTATGATGTATCTTACCGATTTACCACTATCGTTTTGGGTTATGCATTAGAGACAGCTGCATTCACGTTTAATAGGGCACCATCTAAATCCGTTGAGATGACACCGTATGAACTATGGTTTAGCGATAAACCTAAGTGTCGTTTCTTAAAGTTTGGAGTTGTGATGCTTATGTGAAAAAGTTTTCACCTGATAAGCTTGAACCCAAATCGGAGAAGTGCGTCTTCATAGAATACCCAAAGGTAACTATTGGGTACACCTTCTATCACAGATCCGAAAGCAAGATATTTGTTGCTAAGATGGATCCTTTCTAGAGAAGAAGTTTCTCTCGAAAGAAGTGAGTGGGAGGAAAGTAGAACTTGATGAGGTAATTGTACCTTCTCCCTTATTGGAAAGTAGTTCATCACAGGGAATCAGTTCGATGATTCCTACACCAATTAGTGAGGAAGTTAATGATGATGATCATAAAACTTCAGATCAAGTTGCTACCAAACCTCGTAGGTCTTCGAGTAAGATCCGCACAGTGAGTGGTACGGTAATCATGTTACGTAAGTCATGTTACTAGACCATGATGAACCTACGAACTATGAGGAAGCGATGATGAGCCCAGATTCATGAAATGGCTTGATGCCATGAAATCGAGATGGGATCCATGTATGAGAACAAAGTATGGACTTTGATGGAGTTGCCCGATGATCGGCAAACCATATTATATAAATGGATCTTCAAGAGGAAGGCAGATCTTGATAGTAGTATTACTATCTACAAAGCTCGACTTGTCGCGAAAGGTTTTCGACAAGTTCAAGGTGTTGACTACAATGAGATTTACTCAAGCTGTGGCGATGCTTATGTCTGTCCGAATCATGTTAGCAATCGCCACATTTTATGAAATCGGCAAATGGATATCAAAACTACATTCTTTAATGGATTTATTAAAGAAGAGTTGTATATGATGCAACCAGAAGGTTTTGTCAATCCTAAAAGAGCTAACAAAATGTGCAAGCTCCAGCGATCCATCTATGAACTGGTGCAAACATCTCGGAGTTGGAATAAGCGCTTTGATAGTGTGATCAAAGCATATAGTTTTATCTGAGACTTGCGGTGAAGCTCTGTATTTACAAGAAAGTGAGTGGGAGCACTACAACATTTCGATAAGTATATGTGAATGACATATTGTTGATCGGAAATAATGTAGAATTATTCGCAAAGCATAAAGGAGTGTTTGAAAGGAGTTTTTCAAAGAAGGACCTCGGTAAAGCTACTTACATATTGAGCATCAAGATCTATAGAGATAGATCAAGGCGCTTGATAAGTTTTTCAATGAATACATACCTTGACAAGATTTTGAAGTAGTTCAAAATGGAGCAGTCAAAGAAAGAGTTCTTGCCTGTGTTACAAGGTGTGAAATTGAGTAAGACTCAAAACCCGACCACGGCAGAAGATAGAAAGAGAATGAAAGTCATTCCTATGCATCAGCTATAGGTTCTATAAAGTATGTCATGTTGTGTACAGATCTATTGCATACCCTACCACTAAGCTTGGCAAGGAGTGCAATAGTGATCTAGGAGTAGATCAATGGACAGCGGTCAAAATTATCCTTAGTAGAATAAGGATATGTTTCTCGATTATGGAAGTGAAAAAAGGTTCGTCGTAAAGGGTTACATCGATGCAAGTTTTAACACTAATCTAGATGACTCTGAGTCTCAATCTGGATACATATTGAAAGTGGGAGCAATTAGCTAGAGTAGCTCCGTGCAGAGCATTGTAGACATAGAAATTTGCGAAATACTTACGGCTCTGAATGTGACAGACCCGTTGACTAAAATTATCTCACAAAGCAAAACATGATCACACCTTAGTACTCTTTGGGTGTTAATCACATAGCGATGTGAACTAGATTACTGACTCTAGTAAACCCTTTGGGTGTTGGTCACATGTCGATGTGAACTATGGGTGATTAACCACATATAGATGTGAACTATTGATGTTAAATCACATGGCGATGTGAACTAGATTATTGACTCTAGTGCAAGTGGGAGACTGAAGGAAATATGCCCTAGAGGCAATAATAAAGTTATTATTTATTTCCTTATACCATGATAAATGTTTATTATTCATGCTAGAATTGTATTAACCGGAAACATAATACATGTGTGAATATATAGACAAACAGCATGTCACTAGTATGCCTCTACTTGACTAGCTTGTTAATCAAAGATGGTTATGTTTCCTAACCATGAACAAGGAGTTGTTATTTGATTAACAAGGTCACATCATTAGTTGAATGATCTGATTGACATGACCCATTCCATTAGCTTAACACTTGATCGTTTAGTATGTTAATGCTTTCTTCATGACCCATACATGTTCCTATAACTATGAGATTATGCAACTCCGGTTTACCGGAGGAACACTTTGGTACTACCAAGCGTCACAACGTAATCGGGTGATTATAAAGGAGTACTACAGGTGTCTCCAAAGGTACTTGTTGGGTTGGCGTATTTGAGATTAGGTTTTGTCACTCCGATTGTCGGAGAGGTATCTCTAGGCCTTCTCGGTAATATACATCACTTAAGCCTTGCAAGCATTACAACTAATGAGTTAGTTGTGAGATGATGTATTACGGAACGAGTAAAGAGACTTACCGTAACGAGATTGAACTAGGTATTGGATACCGACGATCGAATCTCGGGTAAGTAACATACCGATGACAAAGGGAACAACGTATGTCGTTATGCGGTTTGACCGATAAAGATCTTCGTAGAATATGTAGGAACCAATATGGGCATCCAGGTTCCGCTATTGGTTATTGACCGAGAATGGTTCTAGGTCATGTCTACATAGTTCTCGAACCCGTAGGGTCCACTTGCTTAACGTTTCGATGGCAGTTCATTATGAGTTTATAAGTATTGATGCATCGAAGGTTGTTGAGTCCGGATGTGATCACGGACATGACGAGGAGTCTCGAAATGGTCGAGACATAAATATTGATATATTGGAAGCCTACATTTGGACATCGGAAGTGTTCCGAGTGAAATCGAAATTTCGGAGATACCGGAGGTTACTGGAACCCCGGGAACTACATGGGCCATAGTGGGCCTTGGAGGAAAGGAGAAAGGGCCAGCCCTAGGTGGCGCGCCTTCTTCCCTAGTCCTATTAGGACTAGGAAAGGGGGGCCCCCCCTCTCTCTTTCCCCTCCGGAATCCTAATCCAACTAGGATTGAGGGGAATCCTACTCCCGGAGGAGTAGGACTCCTTGCGCCCCCTTGGGCGGCCACCTCCCCTTGGCTCCTTTATATACGGGGCAGGGGCACCCCATAACACACAAGTTGATCTACGGATCGTTCCTTAGCCGTGTCGGTGCCCCCTCCACCATATTCCACTTGGTCATATCGTCATGAGCTTAGGCGAAGCCTGCGCGGAGAAGTCATATCGTCGCGGAGCTTAGGCGAAGCCCTGCGTCGGTGGAGCATCATCATCGTCACCACGCCGTCGTCCGACGGAACTCATCCCGACACTTTGCTGGATCGAGTCCGGGGATCGTCATCGAGCTGAGCGTGTGCGAGAACTCGGAGGTGCCGACGTTCGGTGCTTGGATCGGTCGGATCGTGAAGACGTACGACTACATCAACCGCGTCGTTATAACGCTTCCGCTTTCGGTCTACGAGGGTACGTGGACGGACACTCTCCCCTCTCGTTGCTATGCCATCACCATGGTCTTGCGTGTTCGTAGGAAATTTTTTGAAATTACTACGTTCCCCAACACATAGTCTGTTGCAACAAAGAACAAAAACAACCAAGGAGCATATTTGTGTTGGTCCTAGTTTTGTTATCTTTAGACACCTTTCCCTATGTGAGCGCAACAAATCTAGTCCTGCTCAAACTCAACAGCCTTGTCCCCCAAAACAAAAGATCAGTTTGTTACAGATGTGCGCACTGCATTTGTCATTGTTTCCCCTTTTCGACCAACGTAGGTGTTGGATAGCCAGTCTGTAGTAGTACTTTCCCCCTTCCTTTCCTCTTTGGAACACGTCCTAGATTCATGCTATACAACTTTCCCCACTACTTTCCTGTTTGATCCAACACCTAGATTCAAGTGCAGAAGCGGAAAAAGCCCACATGCAGCTAGAGCAATGCATGTGGAATAAGTAAATTATACCTTAAGGTTCTTGGGGTGTGGTTCGGTGGGCGTCCGGAGGCCGTTCAGCCCACACTATGTATGGCGGCGAGGAAGAAGGGGTCGGAGGCCCTCCCGCGCCGCCGCTGGGTGAAAGAGAACAGCTGTGCCGGTAGTGGATTCCCTCCCTCGCCGACGGCGACAGCGTTAAGCCTCCTTCCCTTCCCGGCGGACGGATCCTGCCGGCTCTTTGACCAGCAGTGAGGGAGAGAGAGAGGCCAATGAAGTCTTGTTTAGATCTGTAGAGGGTGAGAGAGTGTGAAGAGCAACTACAAGCACTAAGGCTCCAGCGTGTATATATATACTGGAGAGAGAGTGTGAAGAGTGCAAACCCTAGAAAACAAACGTCGAGGCTGCAGCGTATACATGATGAGGTGATTATACGGTCACTATGAGATTGTATAGCTCTGTATCCATCCATTTTGACCAGTCAAAGAATCCTGCTGGCATCGCCCCAGATCACTTTCTCTCTCTATCATGCGGGTCCTACCTGTCATTGGGTGGAAGAAAGAAGTCAAACAAAAACACAATTATGCTCAAGTGTAGTTATCGAACCCGAGACCTCAAGTTTGATGAGCGAACAGGCTAACCAGCTACACCACCCCCACGTTATGTTTAATGAGAGGAAAATAACATTTAATACATTCCTGCATTCGTGTGACAAGCATGTCGTGTTTTTTTTGTGTGTGGGAGTCATTGGGATTTAAATCATAATCGTGTCATGTGGCTTTGGTGGTAAGGTCTTTTGGGATTTAAAGCAGTGTTGGTAGTACAGAAATAATGCAGCCTTAGTCACCTTACTTTTCTCCACGTAGTACGTTGGGCCCCACCAGTCAGAGGGTTACATTGCTAGGTTGGTTATAGTGGTGAGTAACTTGGACTAGTAACATGCATATGTTACTAGTCTATGTTACTACTTTCATAGTAGGTAGTAACATATGGATGGTAACATGCAAGTCTTCATTAATTGAGATATAGACTCATTTTACCTCGTGTGTGTGTGTGTGTGTGTGTGTGTGTGTGTGTGTGTGTGTGTGTGTGTGTGTGTGTGTGTGTGTGTGTGTTTAACAGCATGTGTGTGTTAGAGAGAGCAACACATCGACCTACTCCTATAGAGAGATGGTGTGTAGTGTACGATTTAGCCGCGAGAGTCGGTGCATCCTCTTGTTTCCGAGCGTCCGGTCAGGATAGGCGGGACAGCTGCCATGCCCGCTCCTGACCAGCCTGGCCCACCCAAAGCCCCTCCATCGCCATGCAGGCTTCCCGCCAAAGCAGTCAAGGCCGCTACAAAGAATCGGTGCCACATTCATGCCCGGGCAGAGCGGACGCGGCCTCTCACTGGCGCCTGCGTTGAAGGGAGAAGCGGATTCAAGAGTGATGGTTGCTTCGTCCGTCCAACTTAGTGTTGGGGTGATGGCTCATTGGTCATTATTATTGAGGTGGTAGGACTGTTGGATGTCCCACGCTTTCGGCGAAAGGAGGTACTACTAGATTACAATTTTCTCCATTCTCAGCGGAGGAGTGCGAGAGCAGTGAAAACACGCAGGCTCAGTGATTACATGGCCCACCTCACACTATCACCATATTTTCTGGACACCGTGCAACACCTAACTCTTCACATAGTACTAGTATAGTACGTACTGTAATTTATCGGCGAGATAAATTTGTACAATGCTATGAAGCTTCCAGCTTCTGTTTCATGTATCTTGCGTCCAAGGTTGCCCGTTGCAAAATTTCATCAAATACAAAGGAGACTAACATGCATGCTATTGCATCTCAATGATTGACAAATCATAGCCAATATGTACTCACTCCGTTCCAAAATAAGTGTCTCAACTTTATGCAAACTTTAGTACAAAGTTGTACTACTACTAAAGTTGACACTTATTTTGGAACAGAGACAACTAAAGAAAAAAATGATCCATGCAGTCCCTAGCCCTTGAACCGTAAACCCTAACCAGGCTTTAATTTGCTGGCAACTTTGGAGCTTCCGAAGAAATGAAGTTTTCAACCCTTTGACCATCGGATCATTTTGTGCAGTTTCACCAAAACCGAGATGAGCATCCCTGTGGTAAAGAAATTGAAGAAGCGTGATTAGAATAAGATTACTGGGACTAGTTGGTGAGACATAAACTCATCACAAATACAGTAGAGGTATGTGCGGGGCAAAGAAGTAGAGAAATATCCACATGGAGTGATGTGGGCAGCTGGAGCAGTGGTGCAAGCCGGCTGTAAAGGGAGTTGTACCTGAGGGATGTCGGGACGTAGCTCAACCTAGAGGAGGGCGGCGGGAGGAGGCAACTGCCCATGTCGCGGCAGTGAGCAATGGACGAAGTCAACCTCACCGGCTTTGTGAGAGAGAACGGAGGGGACCCCTGATCGGGACGTGCCGACAGTGGGTTTTCGCCGTCGGTGACGACGACCGCATCTACACTAAGCATCCACCCCTTCCCCCGGCGGACGTGATCCGCCCGGATGTTAGAGATGTGGCCACAGTCGTTTTGTGCGAGAGAGTGTGAAGACTGAAGAGAGCAACCCCAGCAAACAACCGTGTAGGCTCGTCCTGCCTATGTATATAGTGGAGCGGTTTCCTTTTCTCTCCATATTAACCTATTTATATTGCGTACGTGCCACTGAAGAAAAAAAACTTTATTTATAAATGACGCGGCACCTACTACTCGTTCTCCTATAAACCTTGCGCTAGGCATCTCCAAAATATTAACCTTGTGATTGGCTCTTCGCCTCTTCGGGAAGTCGAGCAATAATTGTACTGTAGTATATATCGTTCTGGCTATATGAGACCGAATGAATTGCTGCACGTCCACCACGTGGGCGAGGGTCGAGGGGCGAGGGAGAGTGTGTACTATTGCGTCTATTTCAATATGGACTACATACGGAGCAAAATGAGTGAATCTACACCCTAAAATACGTCTATATACATCAGTGTTTGGAGTATGTACTGGTAGTTCATATTGAAATCTACTAAAGGACATATATTCCAAACAATATGATAATCTCTCTAACCAAGGTAGGGACGAGGAGTAAACGGAGGGAGTAGTAAGATTTTCTCCTCGTCCTGCGAGCCACCGCGCGCGTGGGCGAGGGAGCGGGCGTAAGGCGTACTAGTAAGCAAGCTCCACCTCATCCTGTGAGCCACCGCGCCCGTGGGCGGGGGAGACGGCGTACTAAGCAAGCTTCTGCGAGTTGACGGGACACATCAAAAGTACTCCAGTGTATAGAGCCTTGCCTCTAAGGTAGGCCCCACATGGTTTGCCTCTTTTTTAACATAACGCGTCAAGTCGCAATTTGTTTGTTCACCCGTGGTAGACGATCCTCCATCAAGTGGATAACCAGTACACGTATCAAATTACCATGTGGGTTGCCTTTTCGTACAGAAGTGAGCTCCACCGTGTACCCGCGCGGGTGTGGTTGGGAAAGAGACGGGAATACGTGCGACGTGCGTGCACCTCTTCTCTTCGTGCACGTCCCCCACCTACGTGGGTGTGTGTAAGAGAGACACAAACGTAGAAAGATGGCGTGTGCGTTCATGAGTGTTTTTTGTTTTGGGTGGGTGGTGATTTCGTAAATGTATTTGTGGGAATATGTATCGATGACATCTGAAACAAAATTTTGCATGCAATGTGTGTGAAATAGAGGCATATCCATATCATATAGAGAGGGCCAGAGGGGGTGATCCGCGAGAAGAGAGGGAGGGGTCATAGATATCGATAGAGTCGAAGAGAGGATCAAGTGGGTGGGTGCGAGATGGATGAAGAGAGCCATCGAAATTGTGTGTGTGCAAGTCAAAGATATAGGGGACTGGCCTACCAGAACGTTAGAGGGCACAGGGCAAGTTTGTGTGTGGCAGGGAGACATGACTAGAGCGCTCGATGTATCGGTGTGTGTGGGGGGTGGGGGGAGGGGGGAGGCAGAGGCCTAACTAAAGAGGTAGAACAACTTGTATATGTGTTGAGAAAGAGAGACCCAGCTATGTCTTGAGGGAGATGGGTCGACATCCATACATAACTGAAGGACGGGAAATAGGTTGGGACAGAGAGAGAGAGAGAGAGAGAGAGAGAGAGAGAGAGGGAGGGAGAGGGGTAGAGTGCTGGATGGGTGATGGAGTTGCTTCTCGAAGATGGTGGGAGAGGCCTACTAGACAAACTGAGGGTAGAACTGCAATATTATCAATAAGAGTGGGGATGTGTTTCTGTGTGTGCCTGTGCGTGATAGATCTGTCGGGACGCATGCATGGATGATGAAGGGGAACCATGTGTTTGCTAAGCAAACCTAACTAGATCGGTAGATCAATTGTTGTTTATCGGAGGAAGGGAGAGACATAACTAATGAGGTAGATCGATCGACGCGTGGGGAAAAACGAGTTATAAGGACCTAGCTATATAGCGGGAGATCGGTCGGTGTACATCCATTTGTTAGAGGCAAATAAGGCCCAGCGAGATGGATAGACAGAGAGAATGGAGCTAGGAGGTGGTGCGAGAGGTCGAGCTACTAGCTAGATAGGGGGAGGAGTATGCGGTTGTGAGATCGATGAAAAGAGGGGCGAGAGTTTACACTTGTGTGGGACCGTATGAGAGACACGAGGCATGGACACAGAAAGGAGGAGATGGAAGGTGCGTGTGTATGCATGTATGTTGTAGGCGAGCATTTGGAGAGGTTTATCAATCGGTGTGTGTCGGAAAGGAGTTGTGGAGACTGTGGGAGAACGACCTAAAGAAAAAAATGAATGTGCGTGATGGATAGAATTCTAAGGGAGGGGGAGGGCGAGGAGGGCGTGTGCATAGCTACAAACATCAGAGGATTGTGTGGATGTAAGAGACTAACAAAGATCATAATTTGATATGAAAGTGGATTCATATATTTGAATAGGAGATCATAGTGTTATAAACATATGCATGCATGAATATAGCGGTGATACGCGTGTTGTGGTTTTGCACATGTTATACCATAATGTGATAATGCATGGCGTTCGCAACTCACAGCTAAATGTCGAACAATCTAAACCATACTACATATCGAAAAATCTCACATTTTATTTGAATTTGTGATAATGTTGGCGTTTGCAGCTTACAACTAAGTATCGAACAATCTAAACAATACTATATATCGAACAATCTCACATTTTATTTGAATTTGTGGTAATGTGTGGTGTTTGCAACTCACATCTAAATACTTGTAGGCGTAGGGGGCGGGGCACCATATATTATGTGATAAACACATTATACATATGAGACATGGTTTAGATTATGAAGATCTAGCTAGAGCTTGAAATGTACTGTGATTTGAAATCAACATAAAGTGGATTCAAAAAAGAGTTCGAGTTCATATAGTGCACATAGTTCATATCTAACTCGAGAGTAATCATGTGGTGTGCTGTGAAGATAATACACAAACGATGGTTTAACTTGACAATAATGATAATTGTAGATCTTATTAAAACAGAGAAACTAATTCAAATGGTTTGACTTCACAACAATCATTATTGAAGATCTTATTCAAATAGAGAAACAAATTCAAATTTAGTTCATATTGAAGCAGTAGTATATACGTTTGGAATGCACTAAAACGTTCATTTGAGTAGCGGGTTGCATGCATTATACACTTAGCGAAATATTTTAATTGAACATAACATGAATTCAAAGTTTTGAATGACATTTGTAGTGCTAATTGATTTGGTACAGTACACGGGATTAGACTCTCTTGTGTGCTGCGAATTGATTTCTTTTTGTTTTTTCGTCGAAGGAAGTGCGAATTGATTTGGTATAGTACACGTTGGGCTTGTACGGAAATTTCAACCCGCGCCTTGTTACCCTGAAATATTTAAGATATATCTTTGTCTCGTTGTGCTCCCACAACTCCCTCCATCTCAACCCGCGCCTTGCTATTCCAAAATTACAACGCGTGCGAAAACTCCACCTCCTGTGAAATCCCGACACACGAAATGCCCGTGATACCCCTAGACCGAAAGAACCGCCTAGCTCAAATCGGTGGGGGTAATTTCGTAACTTACCCCACATTTCGGACAAGCACGTCCCTAAGCCATGGTTCCCAACTCCCATCCCATCCGCCCACCCATTCGTACACCGAGGCCGTGAAAACCCGTGAAGCCCCACACCCTCCTTCGTCCGCCACCCAGCCGGAGCCTCTTCCTCGACGACGTCGTCCACAGCAACACCTCGACGTCCCTCATCCACCGTACCGGATGAGGATCCGTCGTCCCGCCGGTTCAGCCACCCCGTCCTCCACCTCCAAGGAGTTGCCCCGATGTTACCCTCGTCTTTCGCGCCACCTCCATTCCCACACCGCCATCTTCACCCGCACCACCGGAAGAGCATCATCATCACTGTTTCCTCGGATGAAGCTGAGGCCTAATCGGCGCCACCAAAGAGGTTGTACACTAATCGCCGCATTTTCTTCTTGATTCAATCTGACGGTGCTGCCGGCGCTCGGTCCCAAGCCTCCACGGCGCGGCTCCATCCATGGAGGTGTCGCCGGCCACTTCCTCCACGGCGTCGCTCCCTCGGCGGTGACATCCACATCAGTAGGAGCTGCTGCTGCTTTAGCTCTCGCTTGCGCTGCTGCTCTGCTCTTGCTCTCGGTCCCCTGCTTGGTCTGCTCTTGCTATTGCTCGCGCTGCTGCTCTCGCTCTTGCTCTTGCTTGCAATGCTGCTCCTATTTAGCTACACTTCAGTTGACCGAATCGACTTTTGGGTCAGTCGATTTTCACGGGGTGGGGGGCTCGCCGGAGTTAAGGAAGAACCAGCCGCAGCAGGGAGGGGGCTCGCCGGAGAGGTACCCCACTATCTATCTTAGGGTTCCGGGTGGGGGCGGTGGTCGCCGGTGGTGGTGGGGCGGTGGCGTGGGGATCGTCGGAGAAAAAGCTCGGCATGGGGGGCCTAGAGGGATGGTCGGGGCGGCGGCGGACCGGCGGTGGGGAGTGGTTTCGGGGCGGGTGGGGCGACGGAGGACGACAGTTTGGTCGATGGTGGCTGGCGGCTCAGGGGGGGTGGAGGTTGAAGTTGAATTGTAGGCCCTTGATTTCTTATCCAACAGCTGGAAAATCGACTTACCAGAGATGAAAAATTCAGTCGACCAGCTCTGGCACGTGCTATTGTTGTTGTTGCTGCTACTAGCTAGTGCGTTCAGTTTCGACAGTAAAATTCAGTTTCGACGGTAAAATTTAGTTTCGACACCAAAATTCAGTTTCGACAGTTAAGTTCAGTTTCGACAATTAAATTTAGTTTCGACAGTTAAGTTCAGAGATGGGCGGCTGATGTATTTTACATCTAGCACTTTGTGGTTATGTATTTTACGTCATCTATTGGAGATGCTATTAGAATTCCACTCGGAGTTAACGTTGTCTCTCCTGTCTCTGCTTCACCTCGGCCATACAACTCACCGAGAACTGCTCCAACAGCGAAACCCTCCATCATAGCGGAGCAAGACCCGCCTCCATCTCAAGATGCCTAAGATCTTCTTCCCTCCTCCGAGCAGCCAAGTCAGCGGATCATCCTCACCGACCAACCCAATCATCTTTGAGATCGACATGGCTTCGCCAAAGAGGTTGTACACTTGTTGCATCTCTTTTTACTCTACATGTTATATATATTGTCCATCGAGCACCGCTGAGAATGTGAAATACGATTAGTTTCTCCTACTATATGACAAGCAGTGAGGTACCAGGCAACTTAGCTATCCGTGATGGACTCTCTTGAACGCCATCATTATTTATCTCTGCGTGTTTGAGCTGTGCATTTGTCGATGGGCCTGTGAGTTGAGCTAGTAGGGCAGTGGCCTGGGTCCAAAGTAGTAGAAGTAGGCAAGTAGCACAAAAACATTTTTAGTGTAGCTTTTCCTTGCTCAAGCCTGCTGTCGGTGTCAAAACCGGCGGATCTCGGGTAGGGGGTCCCGAACTGTGCGTCTAGGCGATGGTAACAGGAGACAAGGGACACGATGTTTTTACCCAGGTTCGGGCCCTCTCGATGGAGGTAAAACCCTACTCCTGCTTGATTAATATTGATGATATGGGTAGTACAAGAGTGGATCTACCACGAGATCAGAGAGGCTAAACCCTAGAAGCTAGCCTATGGTATGATTGTTGTATATCTCTATCGACTAGCCTGGCCTCGGTTTATATAATGCACCAGAGGCCTAGGATAACAAGAGTCCTAGCCGAATACGCCGGTGGGGAGGAGTCCTTGTCTTGGTCGCCAAGTCTTGTGGAATCTTCCTTGTATGCGGCAGCTGTCCGGACTGGCCCATGAGTATATGGCCACGGGGGTCCTCGGCCCAGTCTAACAGATCGGGAGATGACGTGGTGAGTACCCCCTAGCCCAGGACACCGTCAGTAGCCCCCTGAACCGGTCTTCAAGTTTAGGGACGCTCCTCGATTCTTCCGAACCGTTCTTCATCTTCAGTCGTCGGTCTTGAAAACTGGTTCAACAAATCTTCTCATCTTCGATCTTGAGGATCGCCGAAATGCATTCGACGAGTTTACACGCCGGGTATCCGAGGAGCCCCTTTAAGTTTCCAGCCTTTATCAATGCCTTGTTATTTTTATGCCACACCTCGGGTTTGAAGTTGTTCCCGGGCGGCAGCGTCCTCTTGCTTCCGAGATCCAACGCTGGACTGCATTCGAGGTATCTTTTGCAGCCGAGCACCAATGCCGGACTGCTTCTCAGCTCTAACACCGGAATGTATCCGAGCTCCAATGCCGGACTATGTATCCGAGCTCCAACGCCGGACTGTATCCGAGCTCCAACGCCGGACTATGTATCCGAGCTCCAACGCCGGACTGTATCCGAGCTCCAATGCCGGACTATGTATCCAAGGTGTCGTAAATCACCTTGGTTCAAACAAGTTTGAAGGAGTTTAGCCGAGCTTAATGCCGGAAATGCCCTCTATGGAGCCAGCCACTAGCGCCCGAGCTTTATGCCGGACTGCTTCCGAGGTGGTGCACCACCCCGAATGTGGGCCGATTTTTGTCATTATTTTTGATTGGTGCAATTTATTCTCTGCCGAGATACATAGCCAGTAGCCCTCAAGGTGGGTATCGCTCTAAAACCTGAGATGCACATAAGGATGACATAAGACCGCTGATCCCCGTAGCTGCTGAGACTCAGGTTGATTTGCAAAATCGGTCTGAGGATCAAGTCCTAGCTCGGCAGAATTCTTCGGGACACAAGAAGCGGCGTGCTCAGTCCTCAAGACTCAGGTTGGGTGCGGCCGACCAACTTGAGGATCAAAATCTCCTCGGAGACTGTATTACACTTAAAATTTTCTGCATTGGACAGGCAATGCAGTAGCCCCGAGACATCGGCCGGGTGGCAACACCAGATCGAGGATCGATGTGCCCTTTAATATTTGTAAATAATAAGCCCGAAGCCCAGTAGCCCCCGAGCATTAATGCGGGCACGGGTGGCCGAATTAAGGATTGATATCCATAGTAAAATCACAAATTATGTGTAATGACACTATGTATCCAAGTACTTTATGTCATTAATGCTCGGATCCGCATTGTACAAAACTTTGTTGACCGACCATCGGCTTCCACCTCCTCGGCCAATAGCCGAGGAGTGTTTGTCCTACTTTATAAAACCTTTATGAGGGCAAAGATTTACAACAAACAAGGCAATCTGGCCATATGGTTTTATAAACAAAGGTACACAGAGAGATATGTTATATTATTGTTTAACAGAAGAAATGTCTTCCAAAGAAAATAGTCCCGCTATCGGTTCCTTTCTTTGGGTTGTCATGCTAAGCATGATCATGAAACCTCAGCCCAATGTAAGAGCAAAATATCGAGGATTTAGTTTGGGAGGCGATTAATAGCCCCGGTAGTGTTCGGCGGCAATGAGGTCAAGCCGTAAACACTTCGCCATTGTTATGAATGGCCCGTCGCTTAACACCGTCATCGGATCGCTGACCAGTTTACGCTTATTGTGACGATCCGGCCGGCTTTCTCCACCGAGGTGCTTAACCATGTGAGCTGGAAGCACAATCGCAGTGGTTCTCCTTTGCGCACCTAGCCGAACAAAGCGGAACATAGGAGGCAAGCGCAGGAGCCGCAACCCAACTATTGATCAAGACACAATTCAAATCGATGCATATATAGCAATATCCGAGAATGTTTTTGCCGAATCTCTAAAGGTGTCGGCGTTGTAATTGCGAGACTTGTGCTGAGAATACACAAATAGTTTAAAAGTGCTATAAGTTTGAAAACCAAAAACGCCGGTAAAAACTTGACGTCCTAACGAGATCATGTTCGTGCCAATCCAAAATTGGCCTTAGCAAAAGAAGTGCTTCATGGGTGCTTTAACATGATACATCATATCTCAAGACTTGCTGGTCAGCCTACGGCTTCAACCTCCTATCCCGAGGGCGGATTACTTCTCATTAGGCCAGTTTAGCAAACTAAACTCTAGCGGCTTTGAGAGAGAAATTAGGCTCCCGGCTAGTGACCACGCTACCGTGTGTAAAAAAGGAGTGATAGATGATGATGATGATAATAATAATAATAATAATAATAATAATAATAATAATAATAATAATAATAATAATAATAATAAAATTTTGCAACGACTAAGAAGAAGAACACTCATCATAAAACGTCTCATATAAATTTAAGAGCCCCCAAGTGACTTGGGTAAAAGAATGATTGCATGTACCGAAGTACTTATATCATATCTATGTT
Organism: Aegilops longissima; assembly: GCA_021605205.1. Lineage (NCBI taxonomy): Eukaryota > Viridiplantae > Streptophyta > Magnoliopsida > Poales > Poaceae > Aegilops > Aegilops longissima. The sequence continues at coordinate 333,782,586 of CM038680.1, forward strand.
CAACCAAACTTTAAACGCGTCTTAACCGACCGTCGGCTTCTCCCTCTTTGGTTAAGCACCGAAAAGTGTTATGTACTCCATCTGTCGAGAATATCGACGGTGTTTCCAATAACCAGGCAATCAGGCCATAAGGTTGTAATGCATAAAGCGCTCCAGGAACTTATGCTATATTATCGAGAAGTGTAAGAAGCATCTTGAAGAAAATAGTACCCCACCGATACCTTTCTTGGTGCTCATTGTTATTATGAGACTTGTGCAATGGATTTTTGTACTCATGAGTTCCGCTGTGTGCCGACCATTATTGAAAACAGAAGAGCGCTTAGCTTTTGGCTTCACCTACCGAGGTCCGCTCGGGTGACCCGATCGTGACAATCGCAGAGGTGCTCCTTTACTCCCTAGCCAAACAATCGGGAACGAGGGGTAAACACAGGAGCGAGGCAACCCAGCTTGCAAATCGCTTAAGTCAATATGGTGCATATTGTGGCATAATACACGAACAAGGAACGAAGCCGTACAAGTATAATCATATGCAAGAGGAAAAGCTTCATGAAGGAAGCCCCAAATGAATTGGGTATTTGAATTTATGCATCACAAACAAAGTTTGGACAAGGAAAAAAATTTACAAGCAAATTTTTTCCGAAAAATTATAATGCTTGGTCGAACCGAACACAAGTTAGAAATTAAAGCTTTGAGCATGAAAGCGACTTAGCTGGTTAATGTGTTCGGTATTTGATGACGCGGTCCGAGCTTGATACGGGACAAGGTTCCATCCCCCAAGCCGGTCCCGAGGTGGCGGAGCGGAGAGCTCGACACGCCGAAGTGGTGACATAGCACGGTCAATGCAGACCAGCAGAGTGATGCCGAAGTCCTCGGATCATTTTCCTGTGCACAAAAAATGGTGCAAACCGGAGATAATAGTAATAATGATATTTTTAATGATAATTAAAAAAATCATTGCATAATAAATAATTTATGCAAAGTGAGTAATAAAAGAAATATGGCCTGGCGCCGAAGTCAATGTCGATGCAGGTCGTCGGCGTAATGCAATAAAGGCGTGGCAAAGCCTGGATTCACAGGTCGGTCCGAGTTTCGGATGCGGTGTTCGCCGGACTATGTACGGAAACTGACCGAACCATCATGCCACCGTCGATAATGCGGCCACCATTTGATAGACCTATGTACATATGATGGACAAACCAGAGTAATAATTCCTTGGGAAAAATGAACCCAAACAAGCAAAAAATACTGGGATTAATAGGTTTATTTGTTGTAGTAATCCGAAGGGAGGTGATTCCCAAAATTGGGACTCGATCCGCGCACCCATTGCCTGATGGGTGATAAAACGACGGCATAGCAATGCTGGCAAAGGTTGGCTCGCCGAGGCAAAGCCCTCGGTCCAGCTAACGTGACGGAGCTGGTCGGCTAGCGACGCCGAAGCGTCCGGAGTAGGTTGATGAAGAGATGGCGAAGCCCCCGGTCCAGCCGAGATGTCGAAGTAGGTCGGTGTGACGGACACCAGCTTTAAGAAGCAATAGTGCGGCCCTGCCGATGCAGGTCGTGACGTGGTCGATGCCGGCTTGATGAAGCGATCGTGCGGCGATGCCGGTATGCCCGCTCCGTGTAATTGTGGGGCGGCGATGTTGGTGATGATTTATCCTTCGCGATGCCGGACTCTTGATCGGCTTGCCGAGATGATGATCCGAAGAAGTTGAGCTCGGCTCAACAAAGTGACGACCTGTCTAGCGTAGGTCGGCAGCCGTGCAGCAATATTGCCGGACTGGTTTGACACCAGCATGATATTGAAGATCATGTTCAAAAGATTTTAAAGTTAGTGGGATGTGTTCGAGAACAAAACAAAATACCCCATACAAAACTTCCTTCAAAAAGGATGTCCGAAATCTCGTTCATAAAAAATACGAACTCGGGTCGGATTCGTTTTCGCGCAGAAAACAGATCCGAAAAGTGACGCACTAATCGGAAGGTTCCCGGAGTTCGGACGGTCGGATCGAGCTGAAATTTTGAGGGGTGGTAGATATAGGAATTCCGCAGCCGATCAACGGTTGGATCTTCCAAAGGATGTCCAAGCTAGAAGCTGGACACCACGCCCTAAACTCGTCCGGATTCTCGTCCAGATTCAATGCGGCTTCGGTATATCGGAGATTGCCAGAGACTCCTCCATCGGAACTCGACGAAATTTTCCAGGGTTGTTGTAGACTCAATTCCGAACGATTCCACCGAAGCAATCGTCAAACCGACGCTCCAGGAGGCGGTGGTGGCGGACACAAGTCCGCTGTCCAGAAAAACAGTACGGTCGCCCGAGGGCAATGTTGACGTTGAGCCCCCGGGCTCCCTGGATGATTCCTCCATGATCTTGATAGAGATCGGAGTTGATGTTGATGAAGGCCCTCATCCGAACATGACGATCGGAGGTAGGGCGCAGCCCTTGGTCGAACCAAGGTGACCAGTTGAGCTGGTGACGAAGATGCCGAAGTCGCAGTTGATCTGCAGGCGAGCCGTCGACCTTTTGCCGAACACACATCGGAGCTCTCAATGAAAGAACCAATGTCGGTGTCAAAACCGGCGGATCTTGGGTAGGGGGTCCCGAACTGTGCGTCTAGACGGATGGTAACAGGAGACAAGGGACATGATGTTTGTACACAGGTTCGGGCCCTCTCGATGGAGGTAAAACCCTACTCCTGCTTGATTAATATTGATGATATGGGTAGTACAAGAGTGGATCTACCACGAGATCAGAGAGGCTAAACCCTAGAAGCTAGCCTATGACATGATTGTTGTATATCTCTATCGACTAGCCTGGCCTCGGTTTATATAATGCACCATAGGCCTAGGATAACAAGAGTCCTAGCCGAATACGCCGGTGGGGAGGAATCCTTGTCTTGATCGCCAAGTCTTGTGGAATCTTCCTTGTATGCGGCAGCTGTCCGGACTGGCCCATGAGTATACGGCCACGGGGGTCCTCGGCCCAATCTAACATATCAGGAGATGACGTGGTGAGTACCCCCTAGCCCAGGACACCGTCACCTACCTACTAGAATCGCCAGTGCTTGAAAGGAAAAGTGAAGGAAAAACATAGGAATTGGAAAGTTTCCTATGGTACTACTATTCATGCATTTGGTTCAAAGGAATGGAGCAAACAAAAACTATAGGATTTGTTCCTTTAGTGTCTCCTTGTCAGGACCCCGATTCCAGGTCACATCGACCTAGCTGGTAACACCTCATATCACTTTGCGGCCTCACGCACGGTATTCCCACGGGTGTCGCCTTACCATGGCCGGGACCGCTTATGCCTTTTGGCTCACATATATGATAGTGTCGCTAGCATCCACATGACAAAGAACCCGGCCGACATGGCTAGTCGTGAACCCAAAGCGGCACTAACCTATGGGGACAGGCATACATGAAACACCTCGAGCATGTCGGTCATCAACGATGAACTCGGGCTGTAGCACTGGGCTAACAGGACTCCGTATCCCGGCTGTAGCAGAGCTAGGCAGGACTCGAATATCATCGCGTGACATTTCACGAAGGGATGATATAGGAACGAAATGAATCACATGCCGCCAGTCAAGTGTCCAAGCGGTAGAGTGGGCTAGCAGGACTCCGTGAACCGGGCAGTAGCGGACTACTATCGCCGTAAGCACGAGACTACATTTCCCCATATGAGAGGCTGCCAAGGATAAACAACTAGTTTGTCGGATCCCACTCATACCAAGCATTTCAATCATACACATAATATGCCCGATATGAGTAAATACAACAAGGCATCACAACAAAACTCTACAACTCAAGTACTTTATTTAAGAGGCTCCGAGGAGCCATACATAACATAGTCATACAGGTAGGGGTCACATGACCCAACACTCAAGTCATACAATCATACAAGCACATGCGGAAGCAAACTAGTCTGAGTACAGACTCTAGAAAGAAAGAAAGCTTGTTGGAGCCTTTCTATCTACAATGGCCCTTCACAAGTCTTAGATCGCCACCTGGGTGGCTAGCTTACTCGTCGAAGTCAACATCTACATAGAATCCGTCGGAGGGGGTAGTATAGTCCTCTGAAAAATATTGATTAAGCAAACATGAGTACAAAGTACTCAGCAAGTCTTACCACAGAATCCTATCATACATGCACATTCTCAAGGAAGGAGGTGGAGTTATTGCAGCAAGCCAGCTTTGACTCTTGGCTAAGCTATCCTACGTGACACCACTTTGTAAAGCATTTTGTCGTACATGAGTCCACTAATCACCATCACAATACTCCACCGTGGATCCTCTCTCGTCATCCCCGAGAGGGCCATCCACGATACTCACACTTATCTTGAGGCTTTTAGTAGTATCCATTTACTTGTCTATGAACTGATATAGGTAACCCAGAAGTCCTTCTCCGTGGACACGACTATTCAATAGATCATATTTAACCTGCAGGGTATACTTCTTCACACACGCTCACCACTTATCGTCGTTTACACGACATGTACTCTGCAACCTTCAAGCGGAAGCCCAACGTGGGTGTCGGCCTCACCTACCCAAACACTCAAGTCCCTAGTCCAGTTTATCGCCTATTCGGTTCCATCCGCAGGAGTCCGCCGAGGTTTCCCATACAGCCCGAACGATGTGTGCAGGGTTCCCGAGATACCAAACGGCACTCGGTACACCAGACCACGGTGCCTACCGCAACACAACCCACCCCTAAGGTCAGCGTTATGCGGCCCCAAAGATGCTACAAACACCGTAAACTACTTGCAACTCCCGGACTATGAACAGGGTGGTTAAGAAGCGAGAGGGTCAATTAGGATCCCAATGTGTGGTAGTAACTGCTTCATGGATCACAAACACAGATCTCAGTTCTTAAGTTCGGCTTCAATGAAACAACCCACCATGTACTCCTACATGGCCTCTCATCGATACCTTTACCAAATCGTGTTCAACACTTTCACTCGAACCAACACAACCTTTCACTCCAGTTCATCATCCCGATGAGCCGACTGACACAACTCTAAGCATAGCAAGCATAGCATGGTAGGAATCACAAACATGGCTCAATCAACTCCTACACATACTAGTGGGTTTCATCTAGTTATTGTGGCAATGACAGTCATGCAAAGGAAGTGGGTTCAACTACCGCAGCACACAACAGTTGAATCGCGTTGTCTTAATGCAGAAACGAGAGCGTAAGCGAGAACATGGGTTTGTATCGAATGATCAATGAATTGCTTGCCCGATGGAACTGGGTAGAGAACCGCCTTCGATGGGTAGTCGAGGTTATCTTCGGGCGTAACCTATCATGAAAGCACACCAAATAAACACACAAGACAATATGCAACAATATGATGCATGCTATGTCATGGCAATATGGATGTGTGTTGGCCTAATGCAAGTTGAAGGAACGGGGGATGAACTCATTTGAATCAAGGATTCAAATGATAGCTCATTTGAGTTAGTCCTAATGGTGCAATATCTTATTCTGGTTATTCAGCATAGTTAACTTGTTTTAACATGCATGAAACCTGTACCAATGGATAGAGTGTATTTTTCTGATAATTTTTCATATATAAATCTTTGCATTTGGAGTTATAGATAAAAGTTATAAGCATTTGAAATTTGAATTATATTCGAATTTACTATATCAAAATAAATCCAGAATTTGAATTAATGCGTCAAGATGAGGTCAGCGTGACGTCAGGGTCAACGGGTCGTCAGGTCAAACTGACCAGTGGGACCCGCATGTCGTGGTTAGTTTAACTAATTAACTTAATTAGAACTAATCCTAATTAGTTAACCGGGGTCCACTGTCATTGACTCAGACAATCAACAGGCCCACAATCGTGGGTCGATGGTCAACTCGCTGGCGCTCAGCCGCTTGGCGAGGCCAAGGGGCAAGGAGCAAAGTGCTTTTGCACTTTCCGGCACCAAATGGGGCGCGGGAGCATCTACGTGAGTGGAGATGAGCCACGGCTATTGGTGGGGTTAGCTTGGGTCGGGTGGCGGAGTTGGCGCCATGACGAAGTCGAGGCGGCGGCGGGGCTCGGGTGATGTCGGGCTAGTTGCTAGGGGGCAAGGTGAGGCGTGGAGTGCATAGTTAGACCCAACGCGACACGGTGAGTGCGATGGACACGGTGGCGTGGCCGTTGGGTGGCCGGAGCTTCGTCGGCGACGAGCTCCGCGGCGGTGGGTTCGGGTGATCGCGGTTGAGTTGTTGTGGTGCACGAGGAAGAGAATGGAGAGGATGGGGAGGTAGCCAGGCTCACAGGGATCCCGTAGAGAGCCTCGTCGGGGTCGGGGACGGTCTGATGCGGCGGCGACGGCGAAGGGGATCTCCGGCGGCTTCAAGCTCGGTCGAGGTCGGTGTAGTGGCTTCGGGGCACTTAGAGCGAGCGGGACTCAGCTAGCTAGGGGTAGTGGAGTGCGGCGGAGCTGCTGGACATGGTGGGGAGGAGCATGGACGGCGGGGAGCACGGCGTCGGCGGTGGCGCGTCGGCGATGGCGTCGGCCAAGTTGGGGGAGAGCGAGGGAGAGGGGCAGGGGGGAGAGTGACGTGTCCATGGGGGTCGGGCGACGACGTGGAGGTCGCCCAGCAGCGAGGCGGCGAGGGGGATGAAGCAGGCGGCGGCCAGCTGCGTGGCGCGCTCAAGGCCGCCGGGCGGCACCAGTTGCTCGTCTGGCGAGCCAAGCAAGCTCATTGGCCAGCGCTGCTGGGCTGGGCGGTAGGTGGGTGCACGGCGCATGTAAGTATTTTCCTTTTTAGTCTTTTTCTAATTTCAGAACTTTGTGGGGTTTATTTAAAATACCAAATCTATTTTAAAATCACCAAAATGCTCCTGGTCACTTGTTGGAATATTCCCAACATGAAACATTTTGGTTTGGCAATTTTGAACATTTAAAATATTTTATATAATTTAAAATGCCCAAGTTCAAAACTTGTGGATTAATCCTAGAACTTTGATGACCTAGAAAATGATCCACCTCCTTTGACATGGGTTCTGATCCAAAACAAAGAGGATGAGCATTTTGAAGGGCATTTTGATTCATTGAAATAATTTTAGTAAACCCTAGTTGTTTTAAAGGGGGTGTTCAGGGTTTCTGCCTTCCCATTTCAAATTCAAATGAAATTTAAACATGATGCACACCCTAATGCATGGTCTAACGGGATGTGACAACTCACCCCACTCAAAAGAATCTCGTCCCGAGATTTAGGATCTGTTGCGAAAAAGGTGGGATACTCAAGTCAAGACGATCCTCCCTTTCCCAAGTTGCTTCTTGCTCGGAATGGTTTGACCATTGAACCTTTAGAAACTTGATATTCCGACGCCGAGTGGTACGCTCGGCTTGATCGAGGATACGAACGGGATATTCTCGATAGGTAAGGTTATCTTGGAGATCAAGCGTTTGTGGTTCACTCCACGGATAGGATCCGAGAAGCAACGCCGAGTTGGGAAACGTGGAAGACATCATGGACTCGAAAGATGCGGAGGTAGTTCCAATTGGTAGGCAACTTCCCTCGCTTGGCAAGAATGCGAAAGGGTCCAATGTAACGAGGAGCCAACTTGCCTTTGATATCAAACGATGGGTTCCTTTAGAGGAGTAACCCAAGGTAAGCCTTCTCGCCAATTTCATAAGTCATAGGCTTATGCTTGCGGTCATATTGGCTCTTTTGACGAGATTGGGCTGTTTTCAATTTCTCACGAATAATGCGAACCTGCTCTTCGCTTCGAATCATGTCCGCCAAAGAGTTGTCTCTCCCGGTTTCGACCAGTTAAGAGGCGTTCGACATTTCCGTCCATAAAGAACTTCGAAGGGCTTTGCCAGCTGGCTTGATAACTATTGTTATAAGTTTAACTCGCGAATGGAAGGCATTTCTCCCAATTCATGCCGAAAGAGATGATGAAGCTCAAGCATATCCTCTAGGATTTGATTGACTCGCTCTACTTGACCACTTGATTGGGGATGGAAAGCGGTGCTAAAGGAGAGACGAGTTCCATAGCGCTTTGGAAACTTTCCCAAAATCGAGAGGTGAAAAGACTTCCACGGTCCGAGTTAATCTCCAATGGAACACCATGAAGAGACACTATTCGAGAGATGTACAAATCAGCTAGCTGACTAGCGGTTATACTCTCACGAACGGTAGGAAGTGGGCTACTTTGGAAGACGATCAACGACAACGAAGATAGCGTTATTCCTCTCTTGGTCCTGGAAACCCGTAATGAAATCCATACCGATTTTATCCCATTTCCATTCAGGAATTTCCAAAGGTTGAAGGGTACCAAGAGGCCGTTGATGCTCGCTTTAACTCGACGACGACGCGCCAGATTAGCAATGTATTGAGCGATTTCTCTCTTCATCCTAGTCCACCAAAACCTCCGGCGAGATCTTGATACATTTTAGTACTACCGGGATGAATGGTGAGAGGAGAGTCATGAGCTTCCTTAAGGATTCAATTGCCGTAGCTGTTGTTTCTTGGGAACCACTAAGCGGTTTTCAAAGAAGACAACACTGTTCATCTATGGAGAAACATTTAGCAGCTCCGCTAGCGATGTTCTCCTTGATCCGAGATATCCTCTATCATCTTCTTTGAGCAGCTATGATTCGATCCGTAAGGTCAGGTTTCGCCACCGTGGTGGAAAGGAATCCTCGAGGAACAATGTGAAGATTAAGCTTACGAAATTCCTCGTGGAGAATTGGTTGACTTTGTTGTAACATCGATTGTTACAACAAGATTTGCGACTTAGTCGTCACCATGACATTGGCTTTGCTCGAGTGTAGGATATTCCTAAGTCGAAATCTGTAATCAACTCGACCCAACGCCTTTGCCACGAGATTCAAACCGTTGGGTGAAGATATATTTCAGACTTTGGTGATCGGTGTAGATTTCGCAACGATTACCCGTAAGGTAATGTCGCCAGGTTTTGAGTGCATGAACCATCGCTGCAAGCTCTAGATCGTGTGTGGGGTAGTTATCCTCATGTGGACGAATCGTCGAGAAGCGAGGCAATCACATGACGATCTTGCATGAGTATGCAACCTAGTCCTTGTCGCGAGGCGCCGCAATAGATAATAAAGTCCTTAGAGAAATCTGGTGGAACAAGTACGGAGCAGATGTCAGCGCCTTTTCAGTCCTGAAAGCTGATCTCGACTTTGTGGCGCCCATTCAACTTCTTATCTTTCTTGAGGAGTTCGTTAGAGGTTTAGCAACTTTAGAGAAATTCTCGATTTAAGCGGCGGCAATAGCTCGCTAAACCGAGGAAACTCCGAACTTGCTTGACCGATTCAGGTGGAGTCCAATCAAGGACGGCTTGAACTCGCCAGATTGACAGCAATGCCCTTACCAGAGATTACATGTCCTAAATAGGTCACTTCGGCAACCGAATTCACACTTAGAGAATTTGGCATAAAGGCGGTGCTCTCAAGTTTCATCAATACTAGCCTTAGGTGTTCGCATGTTCTTCCTCATTCTTGGAGTAGATGAGTATATCATCGAGGTATACCACTACTAATTTATCCAAATACTCCATGAAGATTGAGTTCATTAACCGAGAGAAAGTGGCTGGAGCATTGGTTAATCCGAAGGACATGACGTGTACTCAGATTGGCCATAACGAGTGACAAAGGCCGCTTTAGGAATGTCCCGTTTTGATTTTGATTTGATGGTAGCCCAACCTCAAATCCATCTTGAAAAAGACCGAGGATCCGACGAGCTGATCATACGTGTCGTTGATCCCGGGAGCGGATACTTGTTCTTGATAGTGACCAAATTGACATGTCGGTAATCTACAACCATCCGATCCGTACCATCCTTCTTCTTGACGAAGAGGACGGGCAAGCCCATGGAGATGAACTAGGACGGATGAAACCCTTTTGCAAGGACTCATCGAGTTGTTTCTTAAGTTCAGCTAGTTCTAAGGGTGCCATCTTATAAGGTCTTCTAGAGATTGGGACGGTTCCGGAATAAGATCTATCACTAACTCGACATCCCTATCGTGGAACACCGGCAGTTCCTCCGAAAGACATCCGGAAATCACGGACTACCGGAATATCTTCGAGGTCCGGAAGGGGTTGGCATTTTATGAGTAAAGTCGGCGCTTAGACACTCGGGTTAAAACATCCACCGCTTTGCCCAAGGATGGGTAAGTTGAACAGTTCTAGTAGAGCAATCAATCTTAGCATAATGGGTGACATCCAGTCCATACCCAAGATGATGTTTATGTCCGAGGACTTGAGAGCTATTAGAGATGCAAGAAAGACTAATCTGTCGACAAGAATTTCATTCCCATGACTTATTCTAGAGGTTTGCCATCTAGAACCAGGAGTTTGAATTTCCATGGAGGTAGGCATGTCACGAATGTGGTGTTGTGCAATCGAGCATAGCTCTCGTAAATAAATGAATGAGATGCTCCAAGATCAAAAGAACGGTTGCGGATGGCAATTAACAAGAAGCGCATCGAGGACGACGTTGGGATCCTCATAGGTTTCTTCAGCAGAGACATAGTTGACATGGCCACGAGCGGTGGCAACCGGCTTAGCATAGGGCACCTTTCCGCCGGCTTGCCGCGCCAACAGACTTTCCAACTTGATTGGGGTTGTTCTGGGACACTCTCGGATATAGTGGCCCGCCTCTCCACACTTGAAGCAAGTGATCACATTTGGACGTGGAGCAGCACTAGCAGTTGGACCTCCATAAGTCTTGGGTGGAAAATACGGTTGGTTGGGGCGAGGCGCCTCAAGGATGGCCTCGGGTGTACCAGGTGGTAGAGCAGTATTTGGAACCCAAACCCGCGCTTCGGGATCCAGAGCGGATGACGATCCGTAATCACGGATGTGCTTGCGTGAAGCCTCAAAATCAGTCTGCCTTGATTTGGCCGATAGCCTTATTGACTAGCTTTGGGAAAGAGGTACACTCATGCAGACGGAGATCTCGGCGTAGCTCAGGCTAAGTCCTTGCGGAACCTTGCCGCTTCTTGGCATCGGTAGAAACTTCTTCGAGCATAACGTGCTAACCTCCCAAATTCACGGTCAGTGAGGCATCCACCGTCAGCCTACCTTGGGTGAAACTGCAGAATTCCTCACGCTTATGTCCATAAGACCTTCGAATATGGTGCTCACTAAGGCGGCACTGAATTCATCCCAAGTTGTAACTTGTCCAACCGGACGATAGCCTCATAATTTTCCCACCAGAGACTAGCGGGGCCTTCCAGATGATAGGCGGCAAAGGTAACCTTGTCGGCCTCAGCCACGCTGGCGGAACGCAGCTTGTGGTGGATGCCGCGGAGCCAATCATCTGCGCCGAGGGCTCGACGGAACATTTGAATTTTGGAGGATATAGCTTGACGAAGTCGTTGAGTGAAACCACATCGTTTCTTGGCTGGCGGTTGTGTTTTGTTCAATCCGCCCAATAAGCGGTTGGTTTAGCGCTTATTATGCTCGCTTCAAAGATCACCTCGCCAAAGATGGCGGTTGCGGCAGATTCACATTTCTGGCTGCTGGCTTCTCCCGCCTCGAACAGCAGGAGTATTGCAGTGTTGACCATCCCGGGAGACAAAGCAAAGGTTTAAACCAGGATGGCAGAATTTAACAAGGAAGTGCGGAAGGTAATGGACAGCATGGAATGCAAAGATGTTCATCCGTATGACATGGTAATATAAAACTGCCATATATATATATATACCAGCGGTCATACACACCATCCATAGTTTAGTACAAGCCTGACGGAGTACAACTATAAGGAAAGGCGTTACATCTCATCGGAAGCATCCAACTCCTATACATTATTTTTCTACACTTCCGTAACGATACACACTAAGTCGTATTCCACGAGTCACGCAGACGGTGGAAACACAACCATTACCATACTAGGAATACTACTACTATCTCAGCAGCTCCATAGTAGTCCTCATAGAAGTCACCACCTGCACACTGAAGTGGAACATGATCGTCCGGAATGCAGATAATCCTGTGGGGCCTGTGGACCATAAGGACTTGGATGTGGCCGGGACCAACAAACGGTGGCAGACGAGGCCCACGAGGAGGAGTGATGCCTCCAACCTCACGCCACTCCATAAAGTCCGCAGACTCGCCCGCACAGGTACAAGTCTCTCATGTCCATATATCCGCCTGCACGGCAGTGCAAACCTAGTCGAGTAGCCCAAAGTGGTCGAACGGGCATTAAAAGCTCCATACGCAAGGCCCGGTTCTCACGGTCCTTGTCCTCCAAAGAACTCAGTAGTAGTGAGGAGTGAGTCCTCATGGGATGCATCGCTGTACAAACCTCGAAGGTAGCCATGCGCCCTGTGAAGGATGCCGCATATAGCGGAAGTCGGTGTTGCTCAAAGAAAGCGTTCGCTCGAATAATAGTCATCATGGAATAGGCTGCATCTTGCACCGACATTCCAATAGTGATTCCGAGCCCATAAGAACAGTGAAGTGGCTCAGTAGCTCCGGGATAGGATGGATAAATCCGAACGGTGCATAGATATTGGCTTTGATTGAAATCCCTAAATTGCTCCTCGACGGTATATTCAGGATACCATCGATAACCAGACTCAATCATCACCCGGACCAGCATTGCCGTGTGGCCGCACACATCAATGCAACGGGTTAGGCGAACCACTTGGTTCTGGGAACGGGTGGCCATCTGAAAGCACAGCCACAATGCAAAGGCATTAGAATTTCTAGGGAAAATTGGGCAGCATAACATCTGTAAATGCTCAAAATCAGATTTGAGACATTACAAAATCAGATTGCAAAACCACTCAACAACATCATATCAAGGTTCTGGTTCAAATGATAGCATACTAAAATTTAGTAGCACCGAATCGAGGATGTAACCAACAATCCTATAAGTTACTACGGATTAGTAACACGTGAACTGATAGAGAGGAGAGAGCCTAGTCCTATACCCACGCCGAATGAGAAGAGGATGACTCAGATCGAGGCATAAGGTAAAGGAGTAAAAGAGCCTTACGTTCCTCCCACAATCAATTCCCTACATATAACTAAAGCATTTCTAGACTCAACTTCACCAGTTTGGCTTAGCGAACCTACAGCAGCCCCGCTCGATGCCAACGCTGTCAGGACCCGATTCCAAGTCACATCGACCTAGCTGGTAACACCTCATATCACTTTGCGGCCTCACGACGGTATTCCCACGGTGTCGCCTTACCATGGCCCGGACCGTTTGCGTCTTTTGGCTCACGATATGATAGTGTCGCTAGCATCCACATGACAAAGAACCCGGCCGACATGGCTAGTCGTGAACCCAAAGCGGCACTAACCTATGGGGACAGCATACATGAAACACTCGAGCATGTCGGTCATCAACGTATGAACTCGGGCTGTAGCACTGGGCTAACAGGACTCCGTATCCCGGCTGTAGCAGCTAGGCAGGACTCAATATCATCGCGTGACATTTTCGAAGGGATGACATAGGAACGAAATGAATCACATGCCGCCATCAAGTGTCCAAGCAGAGTTGGGCTAGCAGGACTCGTGAACCGGTCAGAAGCGGACTACTATCGCCGTAAGCACGAGACTACATTTCCCATATGAGAGGCTGCCAAGGATAAACAACTAGTTTGTCGGATCCCACTCATACCAAGCATTTCAATCATACACATAATATGCCCGATATGAGTAAATACAACAAGGCATCACAACAAAACTCTACAACTCAAGTACTTTATTTAAGAGGCCCGAGGAGCCATACATAACATAGTCATACAGGTGGGGTCACATGACCCAACACTCAAGTCATACAATCATACAAGCACATGCGGAAGCAAACTAGTCTCGAGTACGACTCTAGAAAGAAAGAAAGCTTGTTGGAGCCTTTCTATCTACAATGGCCCTTCACAAGTCTTAGATCGCCACCGGTGGCTAGCTTACTCGTCAAGTCAACATCTACATAGAATCCGTCGGAGGGGTAGTATAGTCCTCTAAAAATATTGATTACAAACATGAGTACAAAGTACTCAAGAAGTCTTACCACAGATCCTATCATACATGCACATTCTCAAGGAAGGAGGTGGAGTTATTGCAGCAAGCCAGCTTTGACTCTTGGCTAAGCTATCCCACGTGACACCACTTTGTAAAGCATTTTGTCGCATACGAGTCCACTAATCACCATCACAATACTCCACCGTGGATCCTCTCTCGTCATCCCCGAGAGGGCCATCCACGATACTCACACTTATCTTGAGGCTTTTAGTAGTATCCATTTACTTGTCTATGAACTGATATAGGTAACCCGAAGTCCTTCTCCGTGGACACGGCTATTCGAATAGATCATATTTAACCTGCAGGGTATACTTCTTCACACACGCTCACCACTTATAAATCGTTTACACGACATGTACTGCAACCTTCAAGCGGAAGCCCAACGTGGGTGTCGGCCTCAGCCTACCCAAACACTCAAGTCCCTAGTCCAGTTTATCGCCTATTCGGTTCCATCCGCAGGAGTCCGCCGAGGTTTCCCATACAGCCCGAACGATGTGTGCGGGGTTCCCGAGATACCAAACGGCACTTTCGGTAACGGGCCACGGTGCCTACCGCAACACAACCCACCCCTAAGGTCAGCGCTATGCGGCCCCAAAGATGCTACAAACACCGAAACTACTTGCAACTCCCGGACTATGAACAGGGGTGGTTGAGAAGCCGAGAGGGTCAATTAAGGATCCCAATGTGTGGTAGTAACTGTTTCATGGATCACAAACACAGATCTCAGTTCCTAAGTTCGGCTTCAATGAAACAACCCACCATGTACTCCTACATGGCCTCTCATCGATACCTTTACCAAATCGTGTTCAACACTTTCACTCGAACCAACACAACCTTTCGCTCCAGTTCATCATCCCGATGAGCCGACTGACACAACTCTAAGCATAGCAAGCATAGCATGGTAGGAATCCCAAACATGGCTCAATCAACTCCTACACATACTAGTGGGTTTCATCTAGTTATCGTGGCAATGACAGTCATGCAAAGGAAGTGGGTTCAACTACCGCAGCACACAACAGTTGAATCGCGTTGTCTTAATGCAGAAACGAGAGCGAAGCGAGAACATGGGTTTGTATCGAATGATCAATGAATTGCTTGCCCGATGGAACTGGGTAGAGAACGCCCTTCGATGGGTGGTCGAGGTTATCTTCGGGGGTAGAACCTATCATGAAAGCACACCGAAATAAACACACAAGGCAATATGCAACAATATGATGCATGCTATGTCATGGCAATATGGATGTGTGTTGGCCTAATGCAAGTTGAAGGAACAGGGGATGAACTCATTTGAATCAAGGATTCAAATGATAGCTCATTTGAGTTAGTCCTAATGGTGCAATATCTTATTCTGGTTATTCAGCATAGTTAACTTGTTTTAACATGCATGAAACCTGTACCAATGGATAGAGTGTATTTTTCTGATAATTTTTCATATATAAATCTTTGCATTTGGAGTTATAGATAAAAGTTATAAGCATTTGAAATTTGAATTATATTCGAATTTACTATATCAAAATAAATCCAGAATTTGAATTAATGCGCCAAGATGAGGTCAGCGTGACGTCAGGGTCAACGGGTCGTCCAGGTCAAACCGACCAGTGGGACCCGCATGTCGTGGTTAGTTTAACTAATTAACTTAATTAGAACTAATCCTAATTAGTTAACCGGGGTCCACCGTCATTGACTCAGACATCAACAGGCCCTGATGGGTCGATGGTCAACTCGCTGGCGTCAGTCGCCGGCGAGGCAAAGGGCGGAGCAAAGTGCTTTTGCACTTTCCGGGCACCAAATGGGGCGCGGGGAGCATCTACGTGGAGCTGGAGATGAGCCGCGGCTATTGGTGGGGTTAGCTTGGGTCGGGGTGGCCGGAGTTGGCGCCAGCGACGAGTCGGGCGGCGGCCGGGGCTCGGGTGATGTCGGGCTAGTTGCTAGGGGGCAAGGTGAGGCGCATGGAGTGCATAGTTAGACCCAACGCGACACGGTGAGTGCGATGGACACGGTGGCGTGGCCGTTGGGTGGCCGGAGCTTCGTCGGCGACGAGCTCTCATGGCGGTGGGTTCGGGTGATCGCGGTTGAGTTGTTGTGGTGCACGAGGAAGAGAATGGAGAGGATGGGGAGGTAGCCAGGCTCACAGGATCCCGTGAGAGAGCCTCGTCGGGGTCGGGGACGGTCTGATGCGGCGGCGACGGCGAAGGGGATCTCCGGCGGCTTCAAGCTCGGTCGAGGTCGGTGTAGTGGCTTCGGGGCACTTAGAGCGAGCGGGACTCAGCTAGCTAGGGGTAGTGGAGTGCGGCGGAGCTGCTGGACATGGTGGGGAGGAGCATGGACGGCGGGGAGCACGGCGTCGGCGGTGGCGCGTCGGCCAAAGTTGGGGAGAGCGAGGAGAGAGGCAGGGGGAGAGTGACGTGTCTGGGGTCGGGCGACGACGTGGAGGTCGCCCAGCAAGGAGGCGGTGAGGGGATGAAAGCGGCGGCGGCCAGCTGCGTGGCGGCCTGTCAAGGCACGGCCGGAGCATTGAAGCTGCTGTCAAGCCGAGCCAAGCAGCCATTGGCCTTGCTGCTCTTGGGCTGGGCAGCAGGTGGGCTGCACAGGCGACAGTGTAAGTATTTTCCTTTTTAGTCTTTTTCTAATTTTCAGAACTTTGTGGGGTTTATTTAAAATACCAAATCTATTTTAAAAATCACCAAAATGCTCCTGGTCACTTGTTGGAATATTCCCAACATGAAACATTTTGGTTTGGCAATTTTGAACATTTAAAATATTTTATATAATTTAAAATGCCCAAGTTCAAAACTTGTGGATTAATCCTAGAACTTTGATGACCTAGAAAATGATCCACCTCCTTTGACATGGGTTTCGATCCAAAACAAAGAGGATGAGCATTTTGAAGGGCATTTTGATTCATTGAAATAATTTTAGTAAACCCTAGTTGTTTTAAAGGGGGTGTGTTCTGGGGTTTCCTGCCTTCCCCATTTCAAATTCAAATGAAATTTAAACATGATGCACACCCTAATGCATGGTCTAACTGGGATGTGACACTCCTTGAAAGAAAAATCGTACGGATTTTAATTTCCACTTGTCCTCCTTTTCAAATTCCTATTCATGAAGCACAAGACTAAAAGATAGTAGCATAATAGCATTATAACCGTACATTTTCTTGTGGTTTGACTTAATCTCACCATGCTTCTTTGCATCCTGTGATCTACCCATTCTTGTGAACCAAACAACCAGATTGGCAGAAATCATGTGTTTTTAAATTCTCTGTTTTGCACGTGCATTCCTATCCTATTACTGTGTATTTCCTATCCCTGCATTGTTAGAATCATGTGTTTTTAAATGAGCCCCTACAGAATTACTTCTTTTACAGATAGTTGTCAAAGAAAACCTTGTGTGGTTTGTCACGCTCCTGTTGCGCCTCGTTCACCCAAGCTCAGCTGCTCCAACGATAGAAGGATCCAGCACAGTAGGGATCCAGCCTCCAGTCTGTCTTTCACCGCCTCAGATCTTCTTCCCCGCCGCCTCAGATCTTCTTCCCCGCCGCCAGCAGCCATGACAACTGCATTACCATCATCAACCGAGTAGATGGCCTCGAGGACTATACGGGTCCGCAAGAGAGGTCACACTCATTCGTGTATGCTTACGTTATGCATCACTTAATATTACATGCTACTTTATCGTCTTGTTCACTGATTAGACTCTGAGTCGGCTCCAAACTAATGGTCAAACTTGAATTTTCAAATGGTTGTGGGGTACATATCGGGGCCACAATCAATAGTATCTATCTACTATCTGGTTAATCTCTGGTGTCTACTATGAGTTTCATGTTGGGTGGGAAACAAACAGTAAAGAAGCCATTATCTGTATTTTTAACTGAAGCCATTATCTGCCTGCTATCATTGGTTTTGGGTCTATCCACAGGTTGCTACCATCACTCTGGATTTCTGCATGCACTCCTTACATAATCTCACTATGTTTTATTCCTATGCATGTTAGTTATTGTACACAATGGAACTGAACATGTTGAGCAAAAGATACGAGCCTTGCGTGGCAATAAAATTTCATGCAGACGTCCTCCATGGTAGGCACAAAGGCAGCCCCCCTCCACCCATATCAGATTTTAATTGAGAGGAAGATATCTGTTCTGAGGGGGATTCAGAAGGAGAAGACCACTCCTATTTACCGCCCGAGGTCTTCACTCTAACTTGGTATGTTGATGTTGGTTATATCATGCATATGGTGCCTTGCATTGCTTACTTTATACATCAAATATGTCAACTGCTTAATTTAGACATGCTTTCTGTGAATGCCATCTGTTTAGTTTATTCATCGTTTATGTGAATTATGCAACGCCATCTTGTTTAGCCAGGCATCATATATGTGAATTTTGCAATGCCATCCTGCTTAGCCAGTCATCTTATATGTGAATTATATCAGGCCATCCTTTTTTTCGTTACGTATTACATTTGTCAACAATGTCAGTACATTCAACTACTCTTCGTGTGTTTGACACGGTGATGGAAAATTCTGGAGTGAAAACAAGGTCTTCAGAGCAGACTATGCTATCTAATTAATCGCATATCTCGCTGGTTACGGATAGCTCCTCAGAGGAGGATTTAGAGGCGATGACCGACCTACCCCCCGTGTGTATGCTCTAACTTGGGTGGTTATGTTGCTCATATCGTGCGTATGGTGTCTTGCATTGCTATGTCATTTGATTAGTTTAGACATGCTTTGTGTGAATGCCACCTGTTTAGTGTCTAATTGCCATATATGTGAATTATGCATTGCCATCTTGTTGCAAGACATTATATATGTGAATTATGCAATGCTATCTTGTTGCAAAGGCATTATATATGTGAATTATGCAATGTCATGCTGTTGAGCCAATCATCATGTATGTGAATTATATCATGCTATCATTTTTTTGTATTACGTGTTCCATTTGTCGACAACGTTTGTATATTCAACTACTCTTCTGTGCATCAGCCATTTGAAGCGGTGATGGGAGTATCTCGAGGAAAACAAGGTATTCGGAGTAGACAATGCTACTGTCAAGCAGACATCTTGTTGGATACAGAGAGCTCCTCAGAGGAGGATTCAGAGAGTGATGACCAGTCCTATTTCCCCCCTGAGGTCTATGCTCAAACTTATATTACCCATGTCATGCATGTTGTCTTGCATTGCTTAGTTTTTACATCATATATGGATTGCCATCTGCTTACTTGCTTACTATATAAATCATATATTTGAATTATATCATGCCATCATGTTTACATACACAAGATCTATCCGAATTATGGCATGGCAACCCATATAATAAAGACATCATATAGTTATATCATCTCATCTTGTTTAGTGTTTACAGTCATCATATATTGAATTATGTCATTCTATCCGGGAATTATATCATGCTATCATGTTTCCATAGGCGGCATGTATGTAAACTATGGCATGCCAACCTATTTAATAAACACATTATATAGTTATATCATGTCATCCTGTTTACATAGTCATCATATTTTGAACTATGTCTTTCCATATTTTTTAGTTAGCCATCATAATGTGAAATTGTGTCATGCTATCCTGTTTAGTTAGCCATCATATATGTGAAATTGTGTCATGCTATCATGTTTGGTTAGACAACATAAATGTGAATTATCTCATGCCCTCTTTTATTCCCCACTATCCATTGCACTGCTCATCATACAATGTCTCAGACATTCAATTACTTTTCTTGTTTATCATCCATTTGAATTGGAGAAGGTGATGGAAGTATCTAAGGGAGTAACAACACGATCTTCAGAAAAGATAATGCTACCAGTTGATGCAGATAGACCACGGTTGTACTTGCCCAAGAACCAGCCCCACCACACATAACCCAGACTCTCGCAGACTGTGCCCCTACCCAGTTGGACAGAGAACCAGCTACACCCCTTCTAACCCCAACCCTAGCAGATAGTAACCAGCCCAGTTGACACAGCACCGTCTCCACCATAGAGCACCCAAACACGAGCAGTTAGTAAGGGAACTTCAGTGCCCAAAGCACGAGGACCACCACTCTGAATCCCAACTCAATGCTTAAAGGAGAAGAAGAATTGTTCTAAGGCAGGTCCTGTAGCTATGGTTCATACTCCTTTGCTCTTGCATCACTATATTTACTCAAACCAACTATTTTCAAATTTGAAGGATGGAACTAAAACTCCAATGGCGCAACAGGTATGTTTTAAACCTGTTTCTTTAACTGTTTTTCTGTTGTAACTTGCTCTATGTTGATTTCAGTTTCAATTGAATAAATAGTTATGTTCTCATATCATGCACATTACAAGTGTTGTTATTGCTCTATAGTTTCCCACACTTATATTCTGTCTATTCTGCTTTGTCTTGAACAAATATTATTTGAATTGTGTCTCTATCTTGATTTGGCAACAAAAACTAGAATGATATAGACCATAAAGTGACCATGGTACATAGATATATGTTTGTTTCATGTTGTTACCCTGTGCACTTTACTATTGAACTGATTTATCAAAATGAGTTTCATATACAACATGGTAAACCTGTGATGTGTCTGCTTGTTTCTCTTTTAGAATGCGGACAAAATATTGGAGAATAGTACCCCGTTATGCAATGGTAAAGGAAGCAATGCATATAAGGTTCAAGATAGTGAGACATCCCTGTTGGTCTCCAAGAAAGCTGATAAAAACTACCTTGACGACAGTGAGAGAACCCGAAAGTCCTGTCTTGATGTAGTGTTTGAGTTACTGGCCACTACTACTGGCACAAGCTCTTTGAACTCGCTGCCTGAATTAATTCGTCTTCTTGAGTCTCAGCTTCAAGTTGAAAGACATCGATCGATGTGTTATGATGTAAAGTCAAGGACCGAGAAGTCCCGCAGAATTCAGATGCATACTTTTGGTGCAACAACAAGCTACCGGAGGATTAAAGCGCCAAACAAGAGAAAGTTAATAAGCTTGCTAAGCATCTTGCCAGCATTATGGGTATCCAGGATATTGTTTCTTGAGATCTTCTGAAGTGGTTTCAGTTCTGGACTTGTTTTGTTGCGGCGTTTATTCGCACTGGTCGCCAACTTTGACAAGCAGTGAATATGATATGATGCTTTGTTCCCTATATTTGCACTGGTGGCGAACTTTGGTGCCCAGTGGATGTAATATGTGTAATAGCCGTGATATCCTAGTTGCTTGCTTATTTATTTCCTTGTTGTCTTGTTTATTTGTTTGCTTGTAGTCAGTGTTGTTCTTTTTCCGCGGTTTGCTAGTGGCCGCAATAACCTATTTTTCAAAACTAGGCCACAATAACCATGGGCTACATATTTACTATAGTTACCATGGGCCTCCTACGGGCTGTAGAAACAATGGGCTTTCTTAGGGCCGTAGAAAGAATGGGCCTTCTACGGGTCGTAGCATCAATGGACCTTCTATGGGCCATAGCATCAATGGGCCTTCTACGTGTCGTATGATCGGTAGGCCAAACATGGGCCAATAACAGACCACATTATGGGCCATAAACGGGCTAGATTTGGAATCATCCGTTCATGGGCCGACAATAACAGGTCGTCGTTAATCGGACGTATTTGATGACGTTATGAAAACGGCCCAACGGAGTAACGGGCCGATTGTAACCGCAAGCTGAATTTGGCCCACAGGCAGAAAAGGCCAATGACAGGCCGTAAGTAACCGAATGCTGGAAATGAGCCCAAGAATAAATGGGCCCTGAGAAGGCCGAAAGATAACACGGGTTGGAAAAGGCCCAATGGAATAATGGGCCGTTAATGGGTATAAAGGGGTACACTGTTCATTGCGTGCTAGATTCACCACGGGCCGTTAATGGGCCAAGAGTTGCAAATGGTCTCGTATGGGCCGAAAGACATCATGGGCCATACATGGGCCGGAAGTTACAACGGGCTGGAATCATATTGGAAGGCCCAGATGAAGCTACTGGGCTTAATTCGGATAGGCCGTAATGGGTCGTGAGTTAGCGGGCCGTAAATGGGCTATATACGAACAGGCCGTTAACAGGCTTTCCGTGGGCCGGGCCGTTATCTTTTGACCAAGTCAAACGGGCCGGCCTTTTCACCGGAATGGGCCTCTGTTGGGTCGTGCCACGTGTCGACGTATCATAGGCGCCTCCTGTCCAATGAATGGATGACATCTGTCCCAACGGTGAGCCAACACGTGTTTCCTCCGGCCAATGAGAATTTTATACGTGGAAAATCCTCATTGGTCCGGGCTGTTAGCGGGTTATCGGATCCAAAACCGGACCCGATAGCTTAACGGTGTTCCGTTGCAGTGGATGTCACGTGTCGGTCACCCTTGACGAAAGCACTTCCATGATGAGTGATTTATCATCATGTAAGTGGACACTTCCGTGATGATAATTTTGGTAATGTCATGGAACACTTCTACGACAGCACAGGTATGACTATCTTAATTCTGTCATAAATTTGTCATGGATGTACATGCATGACAGAAAATGTGACCTACTGTGACAAACACGTATCATCACGGAAGTGTATTTTTTTATAGTGCAATCGGATGGCCAGACTGAACACATGAACCGGTGTATTGAAAATTACATGCGGTGCATGACATCTACAGAACCTAAGAAGTCAACTGAACATTTGGCAATGGCAGAATATTGGTACAATATGTCCTTCCACTCCTCGTTGCAGAAAACTCCATTTGAAGCTCTGTACGGCTATCAACCATCAAGCATCAGTGAGAATATCCTACCTGACAATATCAGTACAAAGGCACTAGAGTTTTTGCATGACAGAGATAAACGGATGCAGCAACTGAAAGCTAACTTGACTGTCGCTCAAGTACGCATGAAGAAATATGCAGATCAAAAAAGGTCCGAGCGCATTTTCCAAGAGGGTGATATGGCTTACCTGAAGATGCCACCCTACCGTCTTAATGCAATTGGCTTGCATACACATATCAAACTACAGAGCAAGTTCTACTGGCCTTTCCGTGTTCTTGCGAAAGTGCGCAACGTCGCTTATAAACTCTTCCTACATGTAACTTCCCAGATCCATCCGGTGTTTCACGTAGAACACATTGACCCCAGGGCAGTACCTTGTGTGGATCTTCCATTGGTGGGCTCTGATGGATTCATCAAAACCAAGCCTGTTCTGGTCTTTGAAAAATGGCAAATTCCTTGCCACAACCTACATGTGGTTCAATGGCACGTGCAATGGGCTAATTTACCTCCTGACTGTTGGTGCTAAAACCGGCAGATCTCGAGTAAGGGTCCTAAGCTGTTAGTCTAGAAACAATAGTAACAGGGTACGAAGGGAGACGATGTTTACCCAGGTACGGGCCTCCTCAAAGAGGTAAAATCCTACGTCCTACTTTGATTATATTGATATACCTCGAGATCGTATGATTGTGTTCTAAACCCTAAGGTTGGTAATCGTGCCTCTTAAGTCTAAACCCCTCGGCTTATATATGCACCGGAGGTATGTAGGTTATACATATGGTCGATTTCCAATATGGCAGCTATAGAGCAATCCTTGAAGTGTATGCCAAGTCTTCGGAGGTTTTCATCTTCATCACGCCGAGGTTCATAGCTCCGGTAGTCCTTCCATTTAATGATCGTCGGGTCATAAGCCCGGCCCGTGGATTATGGGTCGTACAAGTTAGTACCCCCTTAGTCCAGGACACCGTCACTGATGATGCCAGCTGGGAAGACATGGACTTCATAAGAAGACATTTCCAGCATGCTTCAAATCTACGATACAAGCATGGTTTAATCGAGCTCCGTCTCCTTAAGGACAAGTTCATTTTTCAGGGAGGCATTATCGGGCTTTGCATCTGTAATGGCTATTAAGCCTGCTCTGCATCTGTAATGGGTATTGAATTGTCATTTGAGCCTTCAGCTAAAACATAAACATATACTCACTCTGTTCCTTTATATAAGATGTATTCGTTTTTCGATAAAATTTCAGAATGTAAGGTGCATTTCTTCTAATTTCTCATAATTCCCTTGTTAGCCCTTCAGGAAAAACAGAAAGTATCTCTCTCCTGATTGTTTGTATCTCTCCTTGTAGCAAAAGAAGAAAAGTATCTCTTTGTCGATTGCATGTACTCCCTCCATTTACTTATATAAGGCCACTATGAAATATGCATTTTGCATCTATACAAGGCCACCATCATTAATCCGAGGCAAAATTAATTATGTTTCTTCATAGTAGCAACTTGTTTAATACTTGCATGTATGCATTCATAATGACACTTAGTCATTTCCTCCATTCAGTTTTCTTGCATGCATATGCTGTATTAATAGTTTTCTTGCATGCATGTGATGTATTAATGATCCCAGTAACGAAAAGAAAACATGTACTAATTTTTACCTTGATACCTGTAATTTGATTTTGTGACCTTGTATATAAAAATGAAGAGAGTATCTCTAACTTTCCTGGAGTAACTGATTTACTTATCACTAACCAACAAATTTGCCAAGGGTAATTTCATCTTGACATGTTTATAATTATGTCTTGATCACTATATGCCAAAAAATAATACATCTTACATACCGGAACTGCTAGAGGAACGAATTTTCAATAGCATAACTTGGGCTCCTAGAATATGGCGCCCTTGGGACAATCTATTTGATTGCAGGGTTTTGTTCCGAAGCAAAGATATCCGCGGAGGCCGGTTCGTTCGTCCAACGAAGGAGTACCTGATAGCAATATACAACTCAGAGAGCATATTCCCTCAACTCAATCTCTCTTGGCAACCCTATCTTCCCAAATTCCCCACTCCAATGAGATCGAGCCATGGCACCGTCGCTATGCCAGACTTTTCCCTTTCCTGATTAAGGATCGTGCCATAACCTTGACTTCCGGTCGTTAAAAGAGTGCAAAAGTTTGCCGGTTTGGCCCCGGGTTACGAGATACCACTGCGGGCAAATGAAGTGATCTAATTCTTACGAAGAACAGCACCAACATCCCAGGTAAAAAATAAAAAATAGCAATGCTAATGCATTATGCATACGAGACAGCAACTTTGGCTATTAAAAAGGTAAATAAAAACACGGAATGTTACAGCGATACACAGCTGCCATTCTAATCGGCAATGTTACAGC
Organism: Aegilops longissima; assembly: GCA_021605205.1. Lineage (NCBI taxonomy): Eukaryota > Viridiplantae > Streptophyta > Magnoliopsida > Poales > Poaceae > Aegilops > Aegilops longissima. The sequence goes on from CM038680.1 coordinate 333,807,699, forward strand.
GATACAAGGCCTAGACTGCAAACATTTTACACACATAGAATCTACAATCTAGGCACTAATCTAAGCTAAATTCAGAGTTACAATGACTGCAAGAGTCAACATGGCCATCCGCGCGAAGGCAAAAAACACTGTCACAGACGGACGCGGCAGGCTTTGCTGGAGCTCATTCCTGAGACTGTAGTCTTGGCTGACACATCATTCATCCACCTAAAATGGTAGAAAGTCAGCGAAACATGTACATGCCCTAGGTTGCAAATAAAGCAATACCGTCGCTTCACCATAATATCCAACTAAGAACAAAATTTAAAAAAATGGAATGGAAGAACTAAAATTTATTTTCCATACATAACATGCCAACATTCATTGTAAACATGGGTAAAAAAAGAATCTTTGTAAATCACAACTTTAATGACCGCCAATTACATTATATGGCAACATTTTTCAAATTACAGAACATCAAATCAGGTATTCAAGTGGTCAATTTCACATCAGCATTTTGCAAAGAAAGCAATTAGCTTATCACGTGAATACTTCACAAGTTCCAAACTACGGTACGGTCACAAACAGTAAAGAAATATAGGTTTACTGCTCACCTGCAGTCAACTTTTCCAAGAACGCTCTTGAGCAGCTTGAATTCCCTATATGAAGTCACCAAGATAAATTATGTCAACTCATATTCTTAACCGATACAAAGATATTGTGAGGTCTAAATAATGCAATATATTACCTGCTGAATCCTACTGGGATCAATCGCGCCAGTTGCCTGTAACTGATTATAATTCAAATCCTGTAGAAGTTTTTGAAATTTCAAACTTCAGATATCATAATTTACAGACTCAGCTTTAGTAACAAGGAGGCAAACGATGGGAGATTGCAACGATGCCATACATTGTTATTATAAAGTGCTGTGAGTATAATGCAATGCACCTGAGCAGTATTTATATAAATATAAAATCTCTTGCAGCTAAAAAAAATGAATGGGTACCTGCTGTTTCATCTGCATTTGGTTATGTCCTTGCTGTGACTGGGGATGGTGTTGCATAGATTGCATAGGCGGAATTGTTTGAGCCTGAGGAGGTGACTGAAGTTGCTGTGCCACAAGCTTTTGTTGGTGCTGTTGAAGTAAAATAAGTTTCTGGTGGTGCTGCTGCTGCTCATACAGTACATATTCTTCAGGCTTCTCCCACTGCAACACAATAGCTCATAAGAATCATATTCCCAATATTTTAATTTCGAGATGATATGTAATGAAGTATTAATTCCTCACCTTACTCTCTCGAGTTATGCTATTGTAGTAATATTTAAAACCTTCAGGTGAGGTATGTTCGGTCCAATTGCAAGTTAAAGAAACTGCAGGCGAATTGACCTGCTGTGGAATTGCATTTAATTTTGTCGTCATCATGGCAGCCGGAGCACCAGGGGTATTAGATTGCACCGGCTGTCCCTGCAAACCCAAACTGAAACAGTGAATAACAGTACACAAAAACTTTGAACTTGTGTCAAATGTAAATGCATAATACAACACAGACCAGAGAACATAAATGATGGCAAGGAAAGGAAGCAAAACAGAAGGAATTGTGCAGAGTGACTAAGAAACATTTTCTCATGGTAATAGAGGAATTACCTGTTGCTTAGGAACTTGCGTATGTGGCTGCTGATTTAAGTTAGGTTGCTGCTGGTGCTGCTGGTGCTGCTGGTGCTGCTGCTGCTGCTGCAGTAGCTGCAGCTGTTGCTGAAGCTGAAAAATCGTCTGCTGTGAAGATTGATAACTGGACTGTATAGCTGCCTGCTGCTGTTGGAGTAGCAACTGTGGTGCTTGTGACAGCATCTGCTGGACTGGCTGCTGCAGCATTTGCGGTGTTACATTGGAAGGAAGTTGCTGTTGTCCAGGAACAGCTTGCATGGGATTGGACTGTACAGCTGAAGGCGCCTGTAGAGCGCCTGCAGAAGCATTTTGCTGCGTCAACGGTTGTGACACAGGGAGCTGGCCAGGTAATTGCATAGTTGGTATATTCTGGCCAAAAGAACCAGGCCCCAAGGATTGTGAGGCATGAAGCTGCCCTTGCTGAGCATTCTGCAACTGTACAGGGAAATTCTGCGGTGGGCCAGTTGGCTTTTGCAAGGGCGAGATCTGTGGCCCACCTAGATGATGCCCTTGTGACAAGGAAGGATTTATGCCCTACAAAGTAAAAGGCATCATGACCATTGACGACCAGGCGCAGGAAACAAAGATCAAAGTCAATTCACAAACATTAGAAGTCCTAATATGCCAATACCATATGAGATGATGTCGGCACAGCTGTCTGACTTGACAAAGAACCATTCCCATGAAACATCTGAGGCCGAAAAGTAACCTGCAATGATCAAAGGTAAGTAGGCTATGAAAAAGTAACACTAGCAAAGGCTTGGCTTGTACCATACATTATCTGCTGCTGATGTAACAGGGCCACCCATCAGGCTCATAGAATTGTCAGACCCAAACTTATTAAACTGATGAGGAGCCATTGAGCTTGGGCTTGAAGGGCGCCAACTGTCAGGAGGCATGTGTCGGCCTATTTGCTCGTCAAGATTGGCAGTCGGCCTAAGTACAACAAAATAATTACCAGTGAGTACAATGGTTTAGAAAGCAGTAGGAGTAAGCTTAGTATAACAGACTATACTAGAGCGTCAGACAAAGAGAAAACACGAACTGAAACTTCTATAGCATCAAACTATCTGTTATCCAAAGTATTACATTGTATCTATTCATACATATCATCAATTCATGCAATTCTTTTTTGAATTTGCTGAATATATATACTGTTTGTTTAATGCTTTTGGCAATTGGGAAGTACAACTATCCTCTAAGTGTGGTTTCGGTAATAATGAAAATTACTGTGTACCAACAGTTTTATATGCTGTGTATGAGGTTCTCACAGGTGATCCATGAAGGATCTTGGATGGATTTTCCAGGATGAATGTCATCAAATAAAGATATGTATCAAGATTAACAAGTTCAAGAGGGGGGACAACTTGTGTCAAGAAAAAACATAGGGATGAACTTCAAAGGATCAAAGATACAATCATACAAGTGAACCAAATATGATGAAGGTCAGGTTCTAGAGAAGATCGAGTAATGACCAAGACGATGTTCATAGTGAAACTCAAGGATGGCCATGATTAGACCTAATCATACATACCCAGGGCAGGCCCAAGACCAGCCTGAAGCATGTGAACAAATCCACCAAATAGTCCGCTAGTGTATAAATTGTGCAACGTGAGGTGAGGGAAGAGTTGGTGCATTGGGTGTGCATTGCAATTCCCTTTGTTGCATCAGTTTGAGCTATTAGCGTTGATCATGTTCAAGCCAAAGTCCGAGAGATTGGTACTCTTGATGGCCACCGCTTTAGACAGGTTGGCCGGTTAGCTAAATTTTTTTTGAAAAATTAACAGGAATGCTGTTGTATCTATTAGCAGAGGAGAAGAAAGTAACCAGTACAGGCCGAAGACAAAAGGAAAGAAAAATTACACTAGGCTTTGCCTAGATAAAAGAGAGGTTCTTGTGATATCTTCAAGAAGCTTGTGACAATGCCAGAGCGCTTCTTGAGGTGGTTGTGGAGCACCATCTGAGAAAAGAGCAAGTCATAGTGATCAAGGAGATGTCACGTTGTCCTCAAGAGGATTAGACTTGACACATAACCCACTCTTGATAACGAGTGAGCGAGCACCTCAATAGGCACGTGGGATATCGGTAGATATCCAAAATAAGGAGTAGACATCATTTGAGTCAGTTGTCCCAGATACATTATAGCATTTCGTAAGTGTGCTACTCTGGTGATATATCTTATGTAGTACGGAGTATTTGTATATTACTTGCTAGTCAATATAGTAGGAGTACGTAGGATTGCAAACCTCCCTTACATATAGGGTGCTGGTACATTAGTTGAACCTGGCATATTTACGATTTGTGTATGTAAAAAAAATCCAACCATGTTCAATTCCACAGAGATTTAGATTAAGCCCGATCTGTATTTGTTTCAAATTCTACCAATCAATTCTTCTGCCGTATATAAGTTGAATAGCTCAAATAAGAGGAAAAAGAACCTGATAACTAGTGCTGCATCAGATCGAGAACTGACACCAGGACCTCCGAATGCAGGGCCACCCCTAACCAAACAAGATAAATCAGAGAGCAGTGATGGGGATGATAGCACTTGTCTAACGTAGTACCATGCTACCATGCCACTAAACTAGTGCAATATGCAAAAAAAATAGTGCTCTTAACCACCTTGATTCTCCAGGTCTAGGCCTCTTCGGATCAGCAAATCGAACTATTAATGGTTGCTCGCACCCCTAGCAGCATAACAGATACAGTAAGCATTCTGAGGCAAAAGCAGAACTAATCAGAGTGGCAAAAATAGTTACCCTCATTATGTAAGTCCCACTAAGAGAATTCATGGCTGCAAGTGCAGGTTCTTTTGATGAGAATTTGACAAAGCCACAGCCTGCAAGTTGTTACACATGTCACAGCATAAGTTGGAACAGAAGTTCATAGAAGAAATGAAGTGAGAAATGAATCTAACAAACCTCGGCTCTGCCTCATGCCATCTTTCATAATGTAAACATCTTCCACATGACCAAAAGGAGCAAAAATCTATAAAGAATATTGAACACAGATATAATTTAATGTGCAGTTGCTAAATTATCAATGGTTACAGATAGATGACAAGTTTCTCCAATCACAATATTCTTACAAACAAAGAAGACTACTGAGCAAGTCCCTTACCTCTTCAATCTCCTTTGCAGTTGCTTGCTTATTCAGTGATGCAACAAACAATTTGTGCTCAATAGACCCTAGCAAATCAGTTGAGGAAAACAATTAATCATCCAATAAGTACATAAAAAATATCTGAATAATTACAGGTCAAGCGTAACTTAGTTCTCATGAAATTTTTATTTTGCCGAGCTCGGAATTAAAAAGTAAGGTTCTTAGAAGTGCAGTACTATTTGTTACAATAGGACAAATCTGTGGTTGTTGAACAAGTGAAGAAAACAGGAACATGAGAAGACTGCTGTAAGAAAAAGGCATGTAAATGTATTAAGGCATATCATTATATCATTTTTCCCGTGCCGATCAAAGGTAACCATGTTAAGAATTCACAGCAAACAAACTCAGTACTCAGTGATACTTTGGAGCGAAAAATGGCGAGGCAATGTCACAATTGCATCAACCAGTATCATAACAAAGCATAAACTGGCCAGTGATAGGCAAGCTAAATAGGCAAGAGGTACTTGAAGTATTACCATGACGCTCCTTTTCACCATCAGCATATCTAACCTGAACAGGGCCCATCGCCTGATAGAACAGACGCATAGTCAATAATTCACAGACAAAAGATTCACATTAAACAGATGGCTAACAGAAAACAAAAGTTACCCCTGGTATAGTGCACTGGTTATGCAGAGCTCTGATGGCTCTCTCAGCCTCTTCAGAAGTAGCATATTTAACAAAACAACAGCCTGCAAATGCAATCATATGGAATTTCATCACAAGGCATTGAAATTTTCTGTGTAGTTCAACTTCATATAATGTACATGCAATACAACATAGTGGAGTTGGCGAAGTGAAGGAATCAAGGAGGTAAGTTCAAACAGGTAATAAAGTTCAACGACATATTTTACCATGAAAAAACAACTTCCACCACTTCTAATGTCCAGGGGCATAAGTCAATAACAAAACAACCATAGAAACCCTCAATAGGAAAAAGAATAGAATGGCGTGCACACATGATAAATTATCAATGGGCTGCACTCTGCAACACCAAGCACAATTTCAAGTGTAGCTAATATATGAGACATGAAATATAATTTTTACAATGCTCCAGCTGACTGCAAGTTCCGCTAGAAATTCAGTGGAGACAAACTGGATCCACAATGGAACATTACAGTCATCACCAGAGTACAAGAACAAAACGCAAAGCAAATTATTTGCACTACAAGAGACATGCGGGTTTCGCATAAAGCACCATGTATAACCAACCACCACTCCACCCTAATTACAATATTTTATGCACAGAAACTGTGCATCGTCGTGTAGACAGATCCATAAACGATAGTAAGACCCTGTCACAACAGAGAGCCTCAAATATAGCACTACATGCTGAACACTAATAGTATGGTTGCCCCAAAGATATGCTGCAGTGCGCTGAGCAAGACTAGTGTACTCATAACAGCCACACTCAAGGTCTCAACGAAATCATACATGATAAACAAAATGCATTAACAGTATCATACAGATCGGGCTGCATCATATGACGAGTTAAAAAGGTCTAGAACTGAGATTCAGATCCAATTAAGAGCACATGCTTCACCAATCATTTCAAAGAAATCACAATGACCACAGGTCAAGTGCAAGGGCTTTCGCATAGGCCATTCATCTCATCTGCATGGCTGATATAGAATGCAACAGTTACAGGCAGCATGAATCTGTGAGTCCAACAGTTTGGGTTGGAAGACTCCACGTGAATTACATATACATAAATTACGCCGGGGAGATCTCAATGACACGCAACGAAGATAACTTTTTGGTATGTCAATGTCAGCATCATGCAATGGTACAGAAGAAACAATAACCAAGATAGTAAGAACAAGAATGCCAGAACCATCAAAAGAGATGTCACACTTCAGTGGTATCAGAAATAATACCAACAGTGCCATCAACTCGAACGTACAGGGCAAAAATCACACCATTAAACCCTACCAGAACAAGTCGATCATACAGCAGTTAACGTTCCTATGGATATAATGTGTTTCATAATTCAAATAGGTGTGAAGTGCCACAATCACAGTCGCCGAGCCCAGCAACACCATTCTTTTGAATGTATGATCCCTACTGAGTGGATCGAGAATTTATCATTGTGACACACAAACATCCAAAACTGCTTTGAGACACAGCGTCGCCAATCAAACAACCTGAACTCATGAGATACGTTTTGTTCAGAGCAACCAAGCGTTTGGCATCACTCACATGGCGACCATGTATAGTTGAAATGAACAACAGTGTAATATTGTCCATCAAAGCACAGCTCCAGATTAAACATGCAACCATCATATCCCACACAAAACGAATAATATCACATCAATTTAGATCACTCAACTCAGGACAACACCACACAGCATCATCCAACCCCAGGCAACCACATTATAGGATTCAACCAGGGATTCCATACAGTGCAACTCATGATAATAAGTATATAAAAGAAATCTGAAACCATGGAAGGAAAAGAATGAAAAGTTAATCTTAATTCATTAGGAGGTCCTCTGGCCTTTTGCATCGCATTCAAAACAAATGGATGCAACAGTAACACAGCACCCTTAGTTATTTCTGGTCATACTACATTGAACACGGCAACAAGCACAAGATTGCTATGACCTGAACAAAGTTGTTTGTCCAAATCTGCTACCTTATGTACCAGCAGGATGGAGCCTAGTTAGATTACAGTAACCAGCCAAGAGTTAGCTGCTTCCTTTCTTGCCTTCTATTAACCCAGACGAAGAAACAGAACGGAAGCGCAGGAAACAAAATTCAACAACCGCCAAATCTAACTGAGAGAAGATGCAACCTTGTTGCTCCTAATACTCTCAGAACCTGAAAAGAAAGCGATACTGGTATATTGATAATATAAGAAATATATACTTATGGCTCACCTTGTTGTTCACCAGTTTTCCTATCCCTGATCAAAGCAACTTCAAGAACATCTCCATGATCCTCGAATAAAGGTCGAACCTGAAGACAGTATAGTGGACTTTCACAAAAAAAAAATACAACATATTTGCTGATTCTCAGAAGGAAAAAAAAAGCACACACAACAAGAGAACAAATACCAATCAAAAGGATGCCAACAAGAAAAGAAAGAAATATATGAACTGCTGAGCTACTTTAATTTTCAACATTGTGAGCTTGTAACTGAGAAGATGCAACTTTGTAAAAAAAAATGAATTATGCAAATAAGATAGCTAAATTTTACACTAGCTCTCTTTAAAATGTAGATTTTCTTAACACAGAAAATGCCCCTTTTACCACCTAGCTAACTTATAGGACTTCCAATTTATATAAACATTGGCATGGTTTCATGAATAGCAATAAGCCATGATAAAAAAAACAAGTTAATGTATAACAAAGCAGAATTCCAAGTTCTGAGATTATGTAAAGTAGACGTACTAACAAATCTGCAGGTACAAATTGGCAGATACAAATATGGAAGTTGTACTCACATCATCTTCATTTGCTGTTCTTGGAACTGATCCAACAAAAAGTTTAACATAACCACTTTTGTTATCATGATCTGCAGGAAGTTTTCCACATGAATATCAGTTAAGTAGCTCATGAAAGGGTGCAAAACAAACTCAACTATTTATCCACTAAAGCTCAATGAGATATAACAGTACAATCAGCTAACAAACATAAGTTCTACAGACATTGATTACTGGTACCAATACAAAAAAAAACTGGATGGGTTCAAATTTGTACATAAACTGCTTACTAGGAGGGAAAACATATCATTCAGCTCAACGGTAATGACTGAAGGTCAACATCTGGATTAAAAAAATATGACCTAGCTGAAGCTGGCTATTACAATAGCTTATCTGAAGCTTCATCACAAGATAGGCTCGTAGGCCATACCATTATAGTATGATTTAACCATGAAACAGAACACAACTGTGTGCAGCATGGAGAAATTAGATCTTAACCCGCAATTTACTTCCCCATTTGATAATTTGCCACCACCCCCCCTCCCCTGAGAATGACGGGGGGCGGGACCACCCGCCATTGAGACAACCCTGGACAAATTATCAAACCCTAGTAAAGTGGGGCAAATAATCTAACCCCCCGTGTATCATGCAAACTACAGCATGTACATCTAAAACCAGTCTAAGCTCATCCTTCATGCAAAAAGGTGGGTGGTCTTGCCAACATGGTATACATGCTAGCACCATACATGGTGGCCCGGTTTGTCACATCCCAACATTGACTATTCAGCTACGGCAAGTTAACAACAATTGATTGAATTTGGTGTAAAATCTTAGGTCACGGAAGATCAACTTCAAAACCTACTCCACAGCGGACCAAAAGCCCAAAACATATTCGCGTGCGGACACCAGCTAAAATTCCACATCTAGAGGAAACCTAGAAAACACCAAAGCGCAGAAGCCAAGAATCTGGACCAAACCTGAGTAGTCTCCACGGCCTCCCCCGCCACCGCCTCCGTAGCGGCTCCTCGCTCCACCGGCCGTCTCACCGAAGTCGCCGCCGCCGCCGCCGCCTCTGTACCCTCCAGTTCCACCACCGCCAACAACGTATTCAGACGGCGCACGGTACGGATGGAACCTCCCGCCTCCGCCTCCGCCGCCGTCGCTGCTCCCGCCGCGGGAGGAGCGGTGGGGCGGGGGGCTACCCCCGCCGCCGCCGGACCAGCGTGAGGGTCCGCGCGCGAATCTGCCGTCCGCGCCGCTGCGAGCGCCGCCCGCGGGGCCGGAGGGGTCGCCGGAGCGGTCGCTGCCGCGGTGCATGTGGTGGGCAGAAGGTGGCTAGGGTTTTGACGCGGCTCGCGAGCACGAGAGGGGGCAGGCGAAGGCGAAGAGAGAGGCCGTGTGGAATTTCAACTCCGCCTCGTCAAGTGCCAATGGCCGTGAGGATCAGATTGGATCCGATGGGCGACCGACGGCAGTCTGCCCCGGCGTACCCGTTTCGTTTCTATCAACGGACAACGTAATTTCGGGGCATCTTTCCCAACTCAATAGGGCTATTTATATACATCAACCTATGGAAACTAGATGGGGTTTTTTTAGGGGAAATGGAAACTAGAAGATGCATATGCATCGCCGAGGAAATCATATTACCACAAACTACCATTCATAATTAATCGTGATCCTTCTCTCCAAAAAATGATACAATTTCATAATTACAATTACAGTAACATGATCCAACCATCTAAAAAATGATACTCTTCGTAATTAACGTGATCCTTCCGTTCAACGCTTGATGATATTTTACATAAATAACATGATCATCGCATCAAAAGATGATATTCTCCATAATTCTTATCCAAAGATTAATACTCTACATATTAACGTGAAACCAATAAACATAGGAAACCCAACCGAGATATCGTTTGTCTACTAGTTTTCCGTCGGGTGAACCACCCCCAGTCGTCCGCCAGGGCGACTCGGGAGGCCTCTCGATCCGCTTTTCTCGGCGATCGTTCACGTGTGTCCTCCCCTCGCCGCCGCCGAGCTTGCCCGCACGGCCGACAGCGGCGGCGGGGCTCTGTTCCCTTGGCGTTTAGACGGCGTTTGGCGAGGTACGAGCAGCGGCTAGACGTGTGAAGGTGGGAAGTTGCAGCGGCAGTGCCAGATCGTGGATGTGGGTTGCAACCTCGTCGCTGGCGTACTACGCGGAGGCAGCTTGATCTTGGTTGCACGGCGGCCTCGTTGAAGGCAAGAAACCTGCACAGGGTGTGCAGCTGCCATGATTCAACATGGGGAACATGCCCATGCCAAGATTGCTGCTCCTGGGTGCTCTTCTGATGTTGGGCCTTGCTTGCACGTTGCGTTGAGGCATGGCCAAGCAGCAGTTGCATTTCGCCCAGCAATGCCCCGAAGTTGCATCATCAGCTGGACGGAGACCTTTTGATATGGCGGCTGTGTCGACTAGTGATGAATCAGGTTGGTCTAGATCTATAGTCGGCGATGTAGAGTTGGGTTCCTTTGTGGGCTGACAGCGTGCGTTGGATGGCTCGCAGTCGATGCATGCCGGTGGTCGTGTCCTTTCCCTTGATATGATTTGCTGCCACATGCATGGATGATGGGGTTAGTGGCAGGACATGATGGTGTCGTCTTATGCAGATCAATCATCGGTTGCCACTTATGAAGACAGCACAGGGCCTCCGAAGCATCCCAGACTTGGGATTTTGGTGGTGCTGGTGTCCTTACTCGTCGTCAATGACTTCATAGTGCTGTGGCGAGCGACACTTGTCGCGGCTCATTGGCTTTGCTCACGTGGGCATGACCTTTGCTCGCGTCAAGATCGTGTGCATATGCAGTTGCTAGGATCGGGGCAAGTGGAGGAGACAACTGAGGATAACTTTTGATTAGGTGGTGCTTCTCGAGTACCTAGTCTCGGGCTCCGAAGTGAAAACCCTAGGTCTAACCCTAGTTGTTATAACTGGCGATGGTAGCGTTCTTTATGTCGTTAGCCTGATGAAGGCATTGCTTGGAATTTGCTCACACCTAATCTTCGGGGTGAAAACCCTTGATCTAGCCTTCTATGGTTGGATCCGGTGACGGCGACGCTTGCGCGTCGTTCCCTTCCTGAAGGCGTTGCTTCTGAAGAACATTTATCCTAGTCCTTGTGTTGTCAAGAGATGGTTGGTGCCGATGGTCATCGTAATATATCGTCAATCATTATTTTCTTCGCTTTCTTTTTTTTTCTTTTTTTCTACATCTAGGTATAGCTTCGGTCTTATATGACTTTGTTCTCTGTCGGGGTGTTTGTTTGTGTGTGTTGGCTGTGTGCATCTTAGTTGTACAGAGGACGGATGTATCCTCATTATGATTGTATCACTTCGATGCTACATTATGAATCAATTAAGACGCCCTTTATCGAAAAAAGGAAACCCAACCAAAAAAAATAGGAAACCAAACAAAACCACGACGTACTATCATGATCGCAAACTCCCTTTAATAGAACCGTGTATATATACATGCGCTTAAAATAACTAAACATATATAATAAAATAATAAATGTAAGTTGTCTTCATTTTGTAATATATAACACCCCTCTTTTAGGAAAAAGTACAACAACACGAAAAAAATACAATCATGTATTTATCTCCTTCCTCACGTATCATATTGGACAAGGTGCGACTTCATCCCAACATGTTTCTCAAACCGCTAGATCAAGATTGTTATTCTTATTTTTACTGGAGAATCATATAACCATGGGATTTTGTGCTTCTAGACCATGTGAGATGATAGTGGGGTTGAATTATAAGGCGGCTTGTTTGAAAAAATGATCTATTCATCACTGTCAAGGCACTACAAAGACCACTAGAGGTAACAAAAATTACATCTAGGTTCATAGATGAAAGAATCGATATGGTTGACTAGAGGGGGGTGAATAGGCAACTACCATTTTTTAGTTTTTCTTAATAAATTAGGTTAAGCAACAAATAGGTTGTCTGGATATGCAACTAAGCGAGCAACCTATATGATGCTAACAGCAATCACATCACAAGCAAGCAAGCAAAGAGATACAACACTATAGTAGCTTGCACAAAGTAAAAGTAAGAATAACCACGACTGGAGTCGATGAAGACGAGGACGTGTTGCCGAAGTTCCTTCCCTTTAGGGGAAGTACATCTTCGTTGGAGCGGTGTGGAGGCACAATGCTCCCCAAGAAGCCACTAGGGCCACTATATTTCTCCTCACGCCCTCGCACAATGCAAGATGTCGTGATTCCACTAGTGGTGTCCTTGAAGGCGGCAATCCGGCCTTTACAAACAAGGTTGGGATCTCTCCACAACTTAATTGGAGGCTCCCAACACCACCACGAAGCTTGACCATAATGGATTGTGGCTACGAGGTGACCTCTTCCGTTTAGGGTGCCCAAACACCCAAGAGTAACAAGATCCACAAGGGATTAGTTGGGGGCATAAAAAATTTCTTGGTGGAAGTGTAGATGGAGGCCCTCTCAAGAAAACCCAAGGAAATCAACAAGATTTGATGGCTAGGGAGAGAAATTGGGCGAAAATGAGCTTTGTGGCAACAATGGAGCTTGGGGGAAAAAGTTGGTCAACTTGGGGAAGAAGACCCCCTTTATATAGGTGGGTGAAAATCCAACCATTTTCTGCCCACAAGTCGTGCACAAGCAGTACTACCGCTTGGCTGAGCGGTACTGCCGTTGTGCACGGTAGTACTAGCCCCAACGTGCAATTGACATAGTCACAGACGTGGTAGTGCCGCCGGAGCGGTACTGCTGCTCCCACCAGCGCGTACTTCCGCTTAACGTTGCACAAGGAGGTAGAACCGTGGTAGTAGAGGCAGGTAGTACGGCAGTACCGCGCAGGGCGGTACTACTGATCTACTTCCGCTGATGTGGAGAAGGGCAACAGAAGCAGAAACTAAGCGGTAGTGCAAGTGGTCGAAGAGGCTGGTAGTACCGCACAAGCAATACTCCCCCTTAGCCCCTTAGAGCCCAATAAACCTGCGATGGTGGGGTAGTAGCACGAGCCGCACTACCGCACGAGCAGTACTACCGCTTGGAACTACCACCCTGCTACCGCTCATTTACGGAGCACGAAAAACAAGCGGTAGTGGCAATAGCACTAGAGGACAGCAATACCGCTGGAGTGATACTGCCGCTTACCTGCTTCTAGGGCCTCCAAAATAGAATAAGGATGAAGCTACGAGTTGCCGAGAAGGAAAGAGGGTGCATGTGTACATGTTGATTCCACCCTAACCTTTCCGACTGCGGACCCCCTCTTAATAGTATAGGTTTCCTATGACTCAAATCCACCAAAAAGAAATCACTCTTAATCACCGAGGGGAAACAAACCATCTCGTGTCACCTTGATGTCTACTACGGAACCTTTCTTCTTGTAGACTCATGTTGGGCCTCCAAGCGCAGAGTTTTGTAGGACAGTAGCAAATTTCCCTCAAGTGGACGACATAAGGTTTATCAATCCGTGGGAGGCGTAGGATGAAGATGGTCTCTCTCAAACAACCCTGCAATCAAATAACAAAGAGTCTCTTGTGCCCCCAACACACGCAAATACAATGGCAAATTGTATAGGTGTACTAGTTCGACGAAGAGATGATGATACAAGTGTAGTATGGATGGTAGAAATATATTTTTATAATCTGAATAAATAAAAACAGTAAGATAGCAAGTAACAACAGTGAGCAAAAATGGTATTGCAATGCTTCAAAACAAGGCCTAGGGTTCATACTTTCACTAGTGCAAAATCTCTCAACAATGATAACATAATTGGATCATCTAACGATCCCTCAATGTGCAACAAAGAATCACTCCAAAGTTCCTATCGCGGAGAACATAAGATGAAATTTTGTGTAGGGTATGAAACCACCTCAAAGTTATTCTTTCCTATCAATCCATTGAGCTATTCCTATAAGTGTCACAAACAGCCCTAGAGTTCGTACTAAAATAACACCATATGATACACATCAACTAACTCTAATGTCACCTAGATACTCCAATGTCACCACAAGCATCTGTGAGTTGATTATACGATATGCATCAAACAACTTCAGATTCATAATATTCAATCCAACACAAAGAACTTGAAAGAGTACCACAACATTTCTATCCGATAAATGAATATGAAAACGCGTATCAACCCCTATGCATAGATTACCCCAACGTCACCAGGGGAATCCGCAAGTTGATAACTGAAACATACATCAAGTGAATCAATAGAACATCCCATTGCCACCACAGATATCCCATCGCAAGACATACATCAAGTGCTCTCACATCCAAAAGATTCAATCCGACATAAGAAAACCTCAAAGGAAAATATTCAATTCATCGCAAGAAGGTAGAGAGGGAAGAACACCATAAGATCCAAATATATTAACAAAGCTCGTGGTACATCAAGATCGTGCCAAACCAAGAACATGAGAGAGAGAGAGAGATCAAACACATAGGTACTGGTACATACCCTCAGCCCCGAGGATGAACTACTCCCTGCTCATCATGGTGGTCGTCGGGATGATGAAGATGTCCCGGTGATGATTTCCCCCTCCAGCAGGGTGCCGGAACAGGGTCCAGATTGGTTTTTCGTGGCTACAGAGACTTGCGGCGGTAGAACTTCTCATGGAGGGTTCTTTCTGAGGGTTTGGGTGTTTATAGGAATTTTTGGCGTCGATCTCACGTCAAGGGGGTGCCCGAGGGGCCCACAAGCTCGCAGCTAGCGCCCTGGGGGGTAGGGTGCGCCTAGCGAGCTTGTGGCGTCCTCGTCCACTTCCTGGCCCAGCTCTGGTGCTTCGGGGGTCTCTTTTGGTCCATAAAAATAACCGTAAATTCTCAGCCCATTCCGAGAACTTTTATTTCTGCACAAAAAACGACACCACGGTAGTTCTGCTGAAAACAACGCCAGTCCGGGTTAGTTATAATCAAATCATACAAAAACCATATAAAATTGTTGTAAACATGGCATGAGTACTTCATAAATTATAGATACATTGAGGAAGTATCACATCTAATAATCTCTGAAAACTCAATGCACATGGTTAGTCCGCAAAACACATTTTCATCAACCAGTAAAACTGCTAAGGGTAAAATATGCCCTAACAATCTCCCCCTTTTTGGTGGATTGATGACAACACGGGATTTGCACACGGGATATCAAAACATAATATGCAAACCCATCATCTACAAAATATAGACGGACTCCCCCTAGATGTGTGCACTATTTGAGTATGCTTTTGGAATGCAAAGTGCACACACTGGGATCACCACTCCCCCTATATTTTAGAGACGAAGCAATACTTGGGACAAACATAGTAAGAAAACAAAGCATGGTGCAAGTAATAGGCATGTGAGCAAAGATAATATATAGAGCACAGCGAAGCATAGTCTCACACGCAGTAAGACATAAATAAGATAGCATAGGTAGCATATGTATCACACCATATGACAAGGCCTCACACCAACTGAAGCAAACTAACATAAAGAGTTCACAAGCATAAAACACGAGCAAATAAGGCAAGCTTGTGAGTGATACGTCTACAACGTATCTATAATTTTTTATTGTTCCATGCTGTTATATTATCATTCTTGGATGTTTTATAATCATTTTATAGTCATTTTTTGTAGTAACCCATTGACATAGTGCCAAGTGTCGGTTGTTGTTTTTTGCCTTTTTTACATCGCAGGAGATCAATACCAAACGGAGTCCAAACGCAGCGAAACTTTTTGTGGATTTTTTGGACCAAAAGACATCTAGTGGGCCGAAGAAGCACCTGGGGGTGCTCTGAGGGGAGCACAACCCACGAGGGCGCGCCTGGAGGCCGAGGTGCGCCCTGGTGGGTTGTGCCCACCTCGGTTGCCTCCCGAACCGCCTGTTTACTCTATAAATACCCCAATATTCCAGAAACCCTAGGGGAGTCAACGAAAATCAGTTCCAGCCACCGCAAGTTCCGGAACCACCAGATCCAATCTAGACACCATCACGGAGGGGTTCATCATGTCCATTGGTGCCTCTCTGATGATGCGTGAGTAGTTCTTTGTAGACCTACAGGTCCGTAGTTAGTAGCTAGATGGCTTCCTCTCTCTCTCTCTCTCTCTCTCTCTTTTGATTCTCAATACAATGGTCTCTTGGAGATCCATATGATGTAACTCTTTTTGCGGTGTGTTTGTTGGGATCGGATGAACTTTGTGTTTATGATCAGATCTATCTTTTTATCCATGAAAGTTATTTGAGTCTTCTTTGGATATCTTATATGCATGATTGCTTATAGCCTCGTATTTCTTCTCCGATACTGGGTTTTGTTTGGCCAACTTGATCTATTTATCGTGCAATGGGAACATGTGCTTTGTGATGGGTTCGATCTTACGGTGCTTGATCCCAGTGACAGAAGGGGAACCGACACGTATGTATTTTTGCTATTAAGGATAACAAGATGGGGTCTATTTATACATAAATAGATCTTGTCTACATCATGCCATCGTTCTTATTGCATTACTCTGTTTCTCCATGAACTTAATACACTAGATGCATGCTGGATAGCGGTCGATGTGTGGAGTAATAGTAGTAGATGCAGGCAGGAGTCGGTCTACTAATCTTGGACGTGATGCCTATATAATGATCATTGCCTGGATATCATCATGATTATTTGAAGTTATATCAATTGCCCAACAGTAATTTGTTTATCCACCGTTTGCTATTTTTCTCAAGAGAAGCCAATAGTGAAATCTACGGCCCCCGGGTCTCTTCTTTAATATATTTGCCTTTGCGATCTATTTTATTTGCTTTTATTTTTAGATCTATTAAACCAAAAATACAAAAATACCTTGATGCACTTTATTTTATTTGGTGTTCGATCTATCAACTTATTACAACTTTATCATGTTCGTTTGCCAATTTTTGGCGCCGTTACCCGAAAGGGATTGATAACTCCTTTAACACATCGGGTTGCGAGTATTTTCTATTTGTGTGCAGTTGTTGTTTACGTAGTGTTGCTTGGTTCGATAACTTTGGTCTCATCACTAAGGGAAATACCTACCGTCGCTGTGCTGCATCATCCCTTCCTCTTTGGGGAAATACCGACGTAGTCTAGCAGACATCAGTGACTCGGCAAACCCCTAAGAAAACAAAGGCAAATCCCCCGGTCCTAACCACTCTCCCCCTTTGGCATTGAGACACCAAAAGGGCAAAGGGTTACTATAGTAACAGGTGGTAGACTACTCTGAGTCCGTGTCCATGGGCTCCTCCTCAGACTCATGATCCTCTTTGTGGTCTCTAGAAGCAGCATGTGAGCAGACGTGGCTCTAGTGGAATCATCTGAGTCGGTCCACTTGTTGTGCTTGGAGATCCACTCCTCCTCAGTCTCAAATCTTCTTTTCTGAGCCAGTTTGCACTGAAATACTCATCTGTCTCATCATCTGAATCTGACGCTAATGGGCAATCTTCTCAGCAACATGAGCCTGATACATCCTGTGCTGCACATCTTTCTGGATGCAGAAAAGTTTCTTCACCTTCTTCTTGAGCTTAGTAGCCCAAGATGGCTACTTAGTAGATGGAACAAAGTCATAGTCGTGCTCAACCTCTTCGTCAGAGTCGGTGGGAGCAATCTCAATCCCAGGTGCATCAGCAGCAGCAGCCCAATTCTTCTTCTGTTAGAGCTTAATATCCCATGAGAGACCATCTCTCCAGTCACCAGATACTCCCCCCGGAACTAAGCTGCCCAGGAGTTCTCAATCAGCAAAGAAAGATAGAGCCCATAGATGGGCACCTTCCAGTCAAGCACGGCAGACCGGAGCTCACACCACATGACGTGGGACACATCCAACACGCCATTCGTGCCCCTCTTCTTCGTGCACAACAGAAGCAAGTCCACTAGGTAGGAGTGAACCTGATCCATGTTCCCAATACGAGGAAACATAGTGTTCCGGAAGATACGGTGCATGATGTCCAAGAATGATGTCAGCTTGGTGACCCTCCCCTGGTGGTCTTCCTCGTCGTCTTGTAACGAATCAACTTGGACTTGTGAGTGGCAATAGCGTCCTTGTGAGACCGGAGACCAAGAGGGTTATCCAGCCCCCCATCAGCATATCCCAGAATGTTCATAAAATGCTTCCACTTGTCTTCCACTCTCCGCCCATGAGTCATCCAGGTCATAGTTATTTCCTCATCAGAATGAAAGTGAACCGTGGCATAGAATTGGGCCACAAGTTCAGGGGCATAGTCCTTGTTGAAAGAGATGATGTTGGTGATGCCAAACTAATCACAAAGTGCAAGGTCCTCCCCGAAGTAGTCTGGATTCCACTGCATATGTGAAATATCAATGGTCTTCATGTCCACATAAAAGTTCTTCTTTGCCTTGTGAATTTTCACGTAGACGAGAGATTGATCCTTGGTCCAGAAGGGACGGCTGACAAGAGATGTGTCCCGAGGACAGCGATATGGGTTGCGTTGACGGAAAACCAAGAACTCCTTGGCCGACATCTCATTAGGTGGCTTGCTCTTGTCCTTCTGCTTCTTTTCTACAGACTTGGTGCTCTGCCTCTGACCGGCCTGAGAACTGGACCCTTCTGCCTCCTCATTGGTATGCCACACTTGGAGGGGTGGCGGTATGGATTCTTGCGACAAGCCTTATGTGGACCAGAGGCACTACCACCTGAACCAAAAACAAGCATAAGGGGGAACAACAGGTGTAAAGTATTGCATAAGCCAAAGAGAAGCAAAAAGTGAGAGATAGAGCTTTAGTGCAAAAATCTGGAACCTGGGATTAAGCGATAGTATCGGACCCCAAACGGTAGTACTGCTGACCATGAGCGGTAGTACCGCTCACATACGGGCATACTTCCGCGACATGGATCCGGTAGTACCGGTCACCCTAAAGTTCAAAATTACTACACCAAAGGTGTATCCTCCTATCTAGAAATCATTCCATATCCTACTCTAGCCATGATTTAGCAAAAAATCAAAGAACACCACCTGCATTTCCCTAAATCCTAGATTCAAAAAAGAGAACCGTAGGAGAGGAAAACGAGGGCAATACCAGCATCCATGGCAAGAGGAGAGGATGGGATTGATCCCACCTATCGGGATTGCGGAAGACGACGCGAAATCGGAGAGCCGAGGTTGGTCTCCAGGGCAGTTCCTCATCGCCTAGGAGAGGGAGCTCGGGAGAGAGGAGAGTGAATGGGTATGGGGGAGTTAGAACTCCCCCTGCCCCACTTAACCCATTCAGGAATCCCCCAAGCGGTAGTATCGCTGGAGGGAGCGATAGTATCGCTTGCGCGGTAGTACTGGTCCCCTCCCAGCGGTAGTATTGCTCCAGTGCTATGTAGTAGGAGGCTAGTAGAACTGCTCCTAGTGGTAGTACCATGGGACGGAGCGGTAGTACCGTCCAACACCAGCGGTAGTACCGCTTGCAACATAAAAAATTGTTAGGAACAAATTTGAACTAGAGAATTATGCAATTCTAAGAGGTTTGTAGGTGAGAAGGCTTGGGTTGGAGACAAGAAAACCAACAAATGGGAAGAGATACTCCATTTTCAAATAAACAAACAAAAGAAGAGCACACTTGGAGTGACTCAAAGCACGAACAAAGTCCTAAAGACTAGATAAAGCCAAATAAATCACACTCGAACAAACATCTCTCAAGGAGAGGGCGGTGGCCGAAGCCACCTATGTTTTGAGTCAATTAGTATAGCATCGCGAAGATTTTAACCTTGGGCCCATGACCAAAACTCATCTTTGAAGCACAAGTACCATAAAAATGGCTAATGTGAAAGATTTGGTTTGTTTGTGCATAATGGGGGGTGGGAGAGTTCATTGAAAGAAGAACACCCCATATGTCCATGCCTACATCCAGAACAAGATAACATGATGAATGCGGTGGGTTGTGCCTAGTTTCAAGCCACATTGCTCGAATCAATGATATTTAGCACATGCCTTAACTCACGGAATCTTGCTTCATCCAATGGCTTCGTGAAAAAAAAATCCGCTAGTTGCTCTTGGGTGTTGATGTAGATAATATCAATCTCTCCATGTTTGATGTGATCCCGGAGGAAATGATGTTGAATCTCAATATACTTCGTCTTGCTATGTTGCACCGGATTGTAGGAGATCTTGATGGAACTTTCATTGTCAGAGAGAAGAGGTGATACGTCTCCGTAGTATCTACTTTTCCAAACACTTTTGCTCTTGTTTTGGACTCTGATTTGCATGGTTTGAATGAAACTAACCCGGACTGACGCTATTTTCAGCAGAACTACCATGGTGTTGTTTTTTGTGCAGAAATAAAAGTTCACAGAATTGGACGAAACTTTTTGGAGATATTTTATGGAATATATAAAAAATACCGGAGCCAAGACCCATCGGAGGGGGGCCACCTGCTGCCCACAAGGCACCAAGGTGCACCCACCCCCTGGGCCTACCCTGGTGGCTTGTGGGGCCCACGTGGCTCCGCTGACCCAAGCCTATAATTCCTATTTCCCGAGAAAAAATGAGAGAAGAAGTTTCATCATGTCTTACGATACGGAGCCGCCGCCACCTCTTGTTCTTCATCGGGAGGCCAGACCTGGAGTTCGTTCGGGGCTTCGGAGAAGGGGATTCATTGCCATCATCATCAGCAACCCTTCTTCATCACCAATTTCATGATGCTCACCACCGGGAGTGAGTAACTCCTTCGTAGGCTTGCTGGGCGGTGATGGGTTGGATGAGATTTGTCATGTAATCAAGTTAGTTTTCTTAGGGCTTGATCCCTAGTATCCACTATGTTCTGAGATTGATGTTGCTATGACTTTGTTATGCTTAATGCTTGTCAATAGGGCCCGAGTGCCATGATTTCAGATCTGAACCCTTTATTTTTTCATGAATATATTTGTGTTATCGATCCTATCTTGCAAGTTATACGCACCTATTACGTGTTATGATCCGCATACCGCGATGTCGGTGCAACAAACCCTAGGTGTGTTGCCCAGACTGTACACAGGCTCAAGAACAAGGTTACAGCACCCCATACCGGACCAAGCAGAAGAGATAGCTCTTTGAGAAATCAAAGGGTGGATCAAGAAGACCAAGTCAAAGCTAAAGGAGCAAGATACCACTAAGGAAAAACCTCCTTTGCCAGGCAAGCGAGCCTGGCGAGGTCGAGGTTGCCCCCGAAGACAAGTCCCAAGACTGCTTGCCGGGGATGCTGAGGGCGGGTTATCCCGCCAAGGCTCCACCGATCCACCTCACAACGATGCAAGTCATCGATCGATGCGGTGTCGAGTCCCCAAGTGACTAAGTGGCTTTTATTTCGCACGTGGCAGCCACTTTTGAAGGAAATCACCTCCAAATGATAGCCGTCCAAAGACGTGTCACACAGACAGGCGAGAAGGTGGCCGAACGACCCGGCAAGGCTTGCCGGGCTGCGCTACGATGTGACACTAAGTGGTGCATTTAATGCACCTTGTCCTGTCTGCAGAGTTGGGTATGATAGCACTATTTGCTATCTAATCAGTACACAATGACTGATTTGCCATTATGGTGACCCCTTGATCTATAAAAGGAGGGTCGTGGCAACCTTAGAAAGGATTCAGACCCTTGTACACTCATACACGCGTAGCTGCTCTCGCCCTGAGGCAACCTTGCCAGGCTAGAGCGATGCTTCTCCACTACGGTCCCCTCATCAATCCACCAAAGCAGGAGTAGGGTTTTACGCCTGCGGTGGCCCGAACCTGGGTAAAAACTGTCCGTGTGATCGTTGTCGCGCTGCTCTGCACCCTCTGCTCTTTGTGCAATGTGCTCTTCCCCCTGCCGAACCACAAGGGGCCGATGGCCCCATAGGTAGCCGTGTTTTCCCACGACACACGAGGTGACAATAATTGAGAATTTTTCCGGCGATTACCATAGTTTGAGGAGTTCATGTATTCACTATGTGTTAATGCTTTGTTCTGGTTCTCTATTGGAAGGAGGCCTTAATATCCCTTAGTTTCCTAATGGACCCCGCTGCCACAAAAGGGCAGGACAGAAGATGTCATGAAAGTTCTTATCGCAAGTACATGTGACTATGTACGGAATACATGCCCACATTACATTGATGAATTGGAGCTAGTTCTATGTCACCCTAGGTTACAAGTGTTACATGATGAATGTCATCCAACATAATTATCCATCAATGGTCCAATGCCAATGACTTTTGCACATTGATTTTTGCTAAGTTACTATAGTTGTTGCTGCTGCTGTTACAATCACTATAAAACTATTACCGCTACTGTTTCTGTTACTGTTGCTATCGCTACCATTGCTATCAAACTATCATATTAATGTGCTACTGATCACTCTTCTGCGGATATTTAGTTCTCCAGGTGTGGTTGAATTGACAACTCAACTGCTAATACTTGCAAATATTCTTTGGCTCCCCTTGTGTCAAATAAATAAAGTTGGGTTGAATACCTTACCCTCGAAAACTGTTGCGATCCCCTATACTTGTGGGCTATCAATACCTTTTTCTGGCGCTGTCACCAGGAAGCATAGCTCTATTTGCCGAGTTGTCAGGACCCCGATTCCAAGTCACATCAATCTAGCCGGTAACACCTCATATCACTTTGCGGCCTCACGCACGGTATTCCTACGGGTGTCGCCTTACCATGGCCCGAGACCGTTTGCGCCTTTTGGCTCACGTATATGATAGTGTCGCTAGCATCCATATGACAGAGAACCCGGGCCGACATGGCTAGTCGTGAACCCAAAGCGGCACTAACCCATGGGGACATGCATACATGAATCAACTTGAGCATGTCGGTCGCCAGCGTGTGAATCCGGGCTGTAGCACTGGCTAACAGGACTCAGGAACCCGGGCTGTAGAGCTAAGGAGGACTCGGATGTCACCGCGTGACATTTCCCGTAAGAGACAGAACCGAGAGAAGTGAAACACATGCCGCCAGTCAAGTGTTAGGAGCGGTAGTCTTTGGGCTAGCAGGACTCCGGTGAACCGGTCATGAGGACTACTATGGCTCATGGAAGCACAAGACTACATTTCCCCATAAGAGAGGCTACCAAGGATAAACAACTAGGTTGTCGGATCCCACACATACCAAGCATTCCAATCATACACACAATATGCTCGATATGTGTAAATACAACATGGCATCACAACATAACTCTCGACTCAAGTTTTTATTCATTAGGCTCGAGGAGGCGAGATATTACAAACATGGGTCTCATGACCCAACATTGAGCATACAAATCAAAGTACATGCGGAAGCTTAACATGTCGAGTACGAGACATCTACAAATGAAAAAGGCTGATAAGCGACTAACTACCGAATCTTGCCGAGGGCACAAGATCGTAGCTGAGGTAACAAGCTAAACGTCGAAGTCCATGCGGAACTACTAGCGAGACTGAAGTCTCTCTACAAAATCATAAATTAAGCAAACATGAGTACAAATGTACCCAGCAAGACTTACATCAGAACTAACTACATATGCATCGGTATCAACAAAGGGGTGGTGGAGTTTAAGCTGCGGCAAGCCAGTTTTGACTCGGTGGCTATCTGAACTACTCGCAAGTAACTCTTTTGAGGTGGCGCACACGAGTCCACATATTCACCAATCAATACACCACTATGGATCCGATCCGTCTTCCCTACGAGAACGCCATCCATAGCACTCACGCTTATCTTGCGCATTTTAGAGTATCCACTTTCACTTGTCTATGAACTGTTATAGGCAACCCGAAGTCCTTTATTGTGGACACGGCTATTGAATAGATCATTTATAACCTGCAGGGTGTACTTCTTCACACACGCTCTCGCCACTTACCACCATGTACACGTCGTGTATCTCGGCAACCTTCAAGCGGAAGCTTTGGCGAGGGAGTCGCCACGACGACTAACCACACAAGTCTCTAGTCCAGGTTTATCGCCTATTCGGGTTCCATCCATGAGGAGATCCGGTGAGTTTCGCTCACAGCCCCAAACGATGTGTGCGGGGTTCCCGAGACACCAAGCGGACCTTCGGTACACCGGGCCATGGTGTATCTACCGCATCATAGCCCACCCCTAGGGTCAGCTCTACGCACGGCCTCCAACACATATCCTACAAACACGAAACTAGTTGCAACTCACGGGCAGAGGCAAGGGCGTTAATAAGTCGAGAGGGTCCATTGGTTTGGGCCCAATGCGTGGTAGTATGCTGTTTCATGGATCACAAACACGAACTCAGTTCACGAGGGCGGCTTCAATGAGACAACCCACCATGTACTCCTACATGGCCTCTCACCGATACCTTTACCAAATCGTGTTCACACATTTAGCTCTCAACGATGGGACATGTTCACACACCTCGATTCATCCCGATGAATCATACACGACTCAACTCTAAGCAGTAGCAGGCATGACAAACAAACATGAATGAGTAGGCACATCAGGGCTCAAACAACTCTTACTCATGCTAATGGGTTTCATCTATTTACTCTGGCAATGACAGGTCATGCAGAGGATAAAGGGGTTCAGCTACCGCAACAAGTAACAGATGAATCGTTGTTGTCCTAATGCAGTAAAAGAGAGCAGGAGCGATAGAGTGGGATTGTATCGGAATGAACAAGGGGGTTTTGCTTGCCTGGCACTTTTGAAGATAGTATAGTTCTTCATCGGTGTCATCGAACTCATCGTCGGAACCACGTCCATCGAGAGGGGACAAATACCGGCAACAGAGAAAGAACACAATCAATGCAATGCACAATATGATGCATGATCATGACATGGCAATATGCTGTGATTTGAGCTAATGCAACAGAAGGTCATTTTGATTGAAGTGGAATTCAAAACTAGATCAAATTCCAACTCCAAATCTATTATCAAATTTGTCCTAATCATGTTTCATCCTAAACAGTGAGGTTAACTTTCTCAAACATGCATGAAAATGATACAGATGGATAGATTGCATTTGTCTGATAATTTTTCATATATAATTTGTTTGATTTGGAGTTACGGTTGATTTTCTATGATTTTTAGAAGTTTATACTAATTTCTGGAATTTCCTGTAAAAGAATAAATCCAGAAAAAGAGTTACTGCGTCAGCACTGCGTCACTGTGACGTCAGCAGGTCAACGGGGCGGTCCAGGTCAAACTGACCAGTGGGTCCCGTGTGTCAGTGGTCTCGGGGAGGCGTCGGAGACGACGGACGGGCGCCGGCGATCTCCGGCGGCAGAGGAGGAAGAAGACGAGGTAGCCGGCGATGCGGGGCGTCCGGCGTTGCGTGGTTCCTCGCAGATGATGAAGACGACCCTGCGGTTCTCCTGGGCGGGCCGGCGAGGTGAGGGGAGCTCGGTGGGCACGACTATGGCGAGCGGCGGCGACGGCGATGCTCGGGGAAGAGAGGGGGAGAGAGCCAGAGGAGGGGATGAGCATGGGGAGAGTGAGAGAGGGTCCACGGGGCGCGTGGCATTGCGGAGGGAGTCCAGGGCGATGAGGGGGCAGCCAGGCAGGTAGCTGCCGGCATGGCACGCCGCGGCGCCGTGGCTATCTTCTCCTCTGCCTTTTGGCAGGAGGAAGAAGACGCCCGTGCCCTCGGTCGGCTGGCCAGCTGGCTGGGCCGCCAGCTGGGCCGACCAGGTGGCTGCACAGATAAGTCCTTCTCTCTCTCTTTTGTTAAAGTTTTTCTATTTCTCTGTAACTTCTGGGCTTTATTAAAAATACCAGAACATTTTCAAAAATCCTAAAGATAATTGTGGGCTTTGTTTGGATTATTCCTAACAACCCTCACTTAAGTTCATAATTAATTGAGCACTTAAAATAATATATAGCGTTTAAATGCCCAATTGCAAATAGCATATGATTTAATTGAGTGACCTTATGTGTCCTAGAAAATTGTGCACCATTTTTGTCAGAGGTTCTGGACCAAGGCAAAGATGATGAACATTTTAGAAGGGCATTTCAGGTTCATTGGAAAAGGTTTTAGTAAACCCTAATTGGTTTAAGGGGGGTGCTGGGGGTTCTGTCATCCCCATTTCATATTTAAGAGAAAATTTAAACATGATGCATGGAAGCTAATGCAAAGACAAGCAAGGCCTGAACTGGGGTTGTGACAACTCAGCCCCATTAAACAAGAATCTCGTCCCGAGATTCAAGCGTAGGGTAAGATGAAGGGGGAACGCAACTAACGCAATCTTCACGATCCAGGTTGCATCTCACAAGAACGTTGATTCGATCACCATCTTTGTCTCGACGTCTTGCTCTGAGAACTCCAGCTATCATGACAATGAGAGGAGAAGGAGACTCTAGAAGGATCCATCTTCTCGAGGATCGAACAACTCAGGATTAACTCACGGAATGAGACATAGCAACATCTCTCGAGCTGAGACATGAAACATACGTCCAGAGGGATGGGGTGTAACAGATGACGAAGATTCACTATGTAGACACAACTCCACACTTAAGAAGGTGGTGAACGGTTGTCCACGTAGCGGGGAGTTGAGTTGCCATGATACCATAACGAGACATCTTAAGGAAGGTGACCCGCAGAAATATTCCCTTAAGTGGCAAAAAGAATTACTTTTGATATAGAGATCATTGCGACTCTTTATACCAGCCTAAGGCAATCACAATCGATCATTTGAAGGAGTTTGAAAGAATGACATACTCGGACTAGAATGGATGATGTGGACTACCTTGTTGAAGACAACGCAATGGATGATTTTGCTTATCATCGGAAATGGATGGGACCCAGGGTAGGACCACTTTTTGAAGATGATCCTAAACAACAATTACTGAGAGGGCAGCCCATGGGAATAGGCACATTGGCGGTGCAAGCTGGGAACAAAATGCAACTGTTGGGAATGTTCCAACCATCATATCTGCCTGAGATTCAGATCCGATTGGTGATAGGATACTTCAGACTCAGCATGTCCGAAAAGAAAGGTTGCAACACAAATCGACGATATGACGTTGCGAGATTCTCGGGATATGAACTACGATAGCAAGCTCCAAAACATGAGCTGGTTCTGCTACATACATGTGAGCATGTTGTCCAAGACAAGAATGACCACACAGTAGACCTATAATAAAACACTATCGAGTTTTCGTCGGGAACCATCATCAAGGATTTCAAAGTCTTTACGCAAGTCCATGGATTAGATCCCAAGCATAGACTTATTTTCCTTGAACAAGTCAATCAGTGGCTTGGTGTGCTAGGGAATACATATGGAGTGGAGGTAATTAATCTACCAAACCATAGAATACATTCGCACATGCATAATTGACTTGGGATGGTACGGAGGAAATAAAACAATCTTTCTCGAACTCATGGCGGCAACTTGCACCAAATGCACATGAATTCGAGGAAGTCACTTCTTCCATCCAAGCATAGGCTTCATGAACGGAACACGAAGGCATTGCTTACAAAGTTTTCCAACACTAGGTTGATGTTCAACATGAATCATGGGGGAGACAAAATGCTGCTGATGGGCTTAACAACAATTCATCGAAATTTCCATATCACTGGACTTCCACCATCATGTGAACACGGTGATAGCATTGGTCAGACCAAAAGATGTAATGGTGTATGCTCGAGGGATCAACCACGAGTAAGACAACATTACGAACATCGTTGGTTTTGATTTGGCTTGACGATAGCCCATACTCAAGTCAAAGTTTGATAAGACAATAGGTTCAACAACTGATCACGAGGACCAATCGATGAAGATATCATCTTTCTTCAACACACGCACAAATGCAAAGATATCCCTTCAGAATGAACTAAATTCAGCAAAGATTTTATTCCAACTCTCCAAGTTGTTGTTTAGCTTAACCAACCAGTTCAGGGATATCCAACACGGATTCTTGGAGAAGGGGTGGTTTACAAGAAACCAACTTGATCACGAACTTAACATAGCGGTCAGGTGACAACTTGGTAGCACTTCCAAGAAGATATTTGGAAAGTCACGAACCACCGATATATTACTAAGCTCGAGAACAATCTTGCTTTTAAGGGAAGATGATATGATCAAAGAGCAAGGGATTGACACAATCCTAACTCATTGATCGAAGAGTGCACCAGAAATAAGGACTAGGTAGCACGATCAATCTTAGGATGATGATTTAATAACCAATACGCTAAGAATGAGAATATTGTCCATTAACTACCAAGCAACGAGGTTGCTAGGAGTATCGATTTCACACATCACAGTTCACTTGTCGGCATTCCGGTTACAACAACACAGGACCGAGGAATGAATAATAATAGCGAGAAGTATCACTACGTCAAGAATTCATGAGAAATGGTGCAATTCTTATGACATTCTTGACATAAAGATGGTAACACTCGAAGGTAGAACAGAGCAAAGGATGGATTGACATTTGATCTGCGAAATACAACTACTTTGACCCAATCCTAGATATGGATGAGGCACTGGAGTTTGTTTCTCCTAGTCAGTCCAAAATAGAATGGCTTGACGGACCACAAGAATACTAGGCATCGATAAACATGATTGCACAATTGCTCATTACTATCAATTGACAGACGAGGTCAGAATACGACTGAAGGGGGGACACTCAAAGGAACATA
The DNA here is from genome assembly GCA_021605205.1 of Aegilops longissima. Lineage (NCBI taxonomy): Eukaryota > Viridiplantae > Streptophyta > Magnoliopsida > Poales > Poaceae > Aegilops > Aegilops longissima. Next base: position 333,836,483 of record CM038680.1, read on the forward strand.
TATCTTTCTGAGTTGTGGATGCATAGATTAGTATGTCGAGCAAAGTTCAACATTTCTTCTGGATAACCCATGCAGAAGGTAGAATTGGCAGAGTCACAGTTATGAATGGAGAACTCCTCAAGAGTACTCTGATTGTGATCTTTTGGTTCAAAGGAACTTCTGCCATAAGCAGTTCATGGTATTTGGAAGAAGGAAATACCACGGACCTCGAGGACTATCGCAAAGGTTACCAATATCCTAAAGGTACGAGCAACACTATCAGCACGAGGTAAGTAGAGTGAATCTTGGGCCAAGAACCCAGGATTAGAGTACCTACTACTAAATGGCATCACGGGATGCTTTCGAGAATGGTGGCCAAAATCATCACACCGGGAACACAAAGCATGGCTAGATTACTAGGTGACTCCCTAAAGCTCCTAGGTTCGTAATAATAGTTCCAACATATATGTCGAGGCAACAGAGTACCTCAACTCACCGATTAGTGTGGTTAATCTGGCCCAAAGGGACATCAAAATGGGAGGAAGGGATTTTGCAAATGCTTCAGATTGTATTAGAAACCTGGGATGACTCGGACAGCATAATGGCTGTAAATGCTCAAAAATATTTGAGACATCCTGCAAAATGGTGGCATAACCACTCAACATCACAATATCAAGGTTCTGAGACCAACTATGAACATACGGAAGTAGTAAAAACTGAACTGAGATTTGAAACTATTAATTCTATAAGTCTATGGATTAGTAACACGTCATCACGATAGATAGATAAGAAGGCCTAGTTCTTAATCCCGTAGAAGAGAAGAGGATGATTTCGGATCGAAGGCCATGAGGTACAAGGAGTAAAAAGAGCCTTATGTTCCTTCCACAATCAATTCCTTACATAACTAAAGCATTTCTAGACACAACTTCGACCGGTTTGGCTTGGTAATCCTCTGAGCAATCGGGCTCGATACCAAAGCTGTCGGGACCCGATTCCAAGTCACATCGATCTAGCGGTAACACCTCATATCACTTTGCGGCCTCACGCACGGTATTCCTCTGGTGTCGCCTTACCATGGCCCGATACCGTTTGCGCCTTTTGGCTCACGTATATGATAGTGTCGCTAGCATCCATATGATGAAGAACCGGGCCGACATGGCTAGTCGTGAACCCAAAGTGGCACTAACCCATGGGGACATGCATACATGAATCAACTCGAGCATGTCGATCGCAGCGTGTGAATCCAGCTGTAGCACTAGGCTAACAGGACTCAGGGAACCGGCTGTAGCAGGCTAAGCAGGACTCGGATGTCACCGTGTGACATTTCCCGTAGAGACAGACACAGAACGAAGTGAAACACATGCCGCCAGTCAAGTGTTAGGAGCATGAGTGTCGGGCTAGCAGGACTCCGGTGAACCGGGCATGAGCGGACTACTATGGCTCATGGAAGCACAAGACTACATTTCCCCATAAGAGAGGCTACCAAGGATAAACAACTAGGTTGTCGGATCCCACACATACCAAGCATTTCAATCATACACACAATATGCTCGATGTGTGTAAATACAACATGGCATCATAACATAACTCTCGACTCAAGTATTTATTCATTAGGCTCCGAGGAGCGAGATATTACAAACATGGGTCTCATGACCCAACATTCAGAGCATACAAATCAAAGTACATGCGGAAGCTTAACATGTCTGAGTACAAACATCTACAAATGAAAAAGGCTGATAAGCCTGACTAACTACCAGATCCTGCCGAGGGCACAAGATCGTAGCTGAGGTAACAAGCTAAACATCGAAGTCCATGCGGAACTACTAGCGAGACCGAAGTCTCTCTACAAAATCATAAATTAAGCAAATGTGAGTACAAATGTACCCAGCAAGACTTACATCAGAACTAACTACATATGCATCGGTATCAACAAAGGGGGTGGTGGAGTTTAACTGCAGCAAGCCAGCTTTGACTCGGTGGCTATCCTGAACTACTACTACAAGTAACTCTTTTGAGGTGGCGCACACGAGTCCACATATTCACCAATCAATACACCACTATGGATCCGATCCGTCTTCCCACGAGAACGCCATCCATAGCACTCACGCTTATCTTGCGCATTTTAGAGTATCCACTTTCACTTGTCTATGAACTGTTATAGGCAACCCGAAGTGCTTTACCGTGGACACAGCTATTGAATAGATCATTTATAACCTGCAGGGAGTACTTCTTCACACGCTCTCGCCACTTACCACCATGTACACGTCGTGTATCTCGGCAACCTTCAAGCGGAAGCTTTGGCAAGGAGTCGGCCACGACCGACTAACCACACAAGTCTCTAGTCGGGTTTATCGCCTATTCGGGTTCCATCCGCGAGGAGATCCGGCGGAGTTTCGCTCACAGCCCCAAGCGATGTGTGCGGGGTTCTCGAGACACCAAGCAGGCGCTCGGCACACCGGGCCATGGTGTATCTACCGCATCATAGCCCACCCCTAGGGTCAGCGCCACATACGGCCTCCAACACATATCCTACAAACACGAAACTAGTTGCAACTCACGGGCAGAGGCAAGGGCGTTAATAAGTCGAGAGGGTCCATTGGTTTGGGCCCAATGCGTGGTAATAAGCTGTTTCATGGATCACAAACACGAACTCAGTTCACGAGGGCGGCTTCAATGAGACAACCCACCATGTACTCCTACATGGCCTCTCACCGATACCTTTACCAAATCGTGTTCACACATTTAGCTCTCAACGATGGGACATGTTCACACACCTCGATTCATCCCGATGAATCATACCGACTCAACTCTAAGCGAGCAGGCATGACAAACAAACATGAATGAGTAGGCACATCGGGCTCAAACAACTCTTACTCATGCTAATGGGTTTCATCTATTCTTGTGGCAATGACAGGTCATGCAGAGGATAAAGGGGTTCAGCTACCGCAGCAAGTAACAGATGAATCGTTGTTGTCCTAATGCAGTAAAAGAGAGCAGGAGCGATAGAGTGGGATTGTATCAGAATGAACAAGGGGGTTTTGCTTGCCTGGCACTTTTGAAGATAGTATAGTTCTTCATCGGTGTCATCGAACTCATCGTCGGAACCACGTCTATCGAGAGGGGACAAATACCGGCAACAGAGAAAGAACACAATCAATGCAATGCACAATATGATGCATGATCATGACATGGCAATATGCTGTGATTTGAGCTAAATGAACAGAAGGTCATTTTGATTGAAGTGGAATTCAAAACTAGATCAAATTCCAACTCCAAATCTATTATCAAATTTGTCCTAATCATGTTTCATCCTAAACAGTGAGGTTAACTTTCTCAAACATGCATGAAAATGATACAGATGGATAGATTGCATTTGTCTGATAATTTTTCATATATAATTTGTTTGATTTGGAGTTACGGTTGATTTTCTATGATTTTTAGAAGTTTATACTAATTTCGGAATTTCACGTAAAGAATAAATCCAGAAAAAGAGGATCACACGTCGACCCTGCGTCCTTGTGACGTCAGCAGGTCAACAGGCGGTCCAGTCATCTTGACGATGGGTGCCGTGTGTCGATGGTCTCGAGGCGTCGGAGGCGACGGATGGCGCCAGCGATCTCCGTGGCAGAGGAGGAAGAAGACGAGGTAGCCGGCGATGCAGGCGTCCGGCGTCGCGTGGCTCCTCGCGAGATGATGAAAACGACCCTGCGGTTCTCTGGGCGGGCGGCGAGGCTTGGGGAGCTCGGTGGGCACGGCTATGGCGGCGGCGGCAGCGATGCTCGGGAAGAGAGGGGAGAGAGCTAGAGGAGGGATGAGCATGGGGAGAGTGAGAGAGGGTCCAGGCGCGTGGCGTTGCGGAGGAGTCGAGGCGATGAGGGGCAGCAGGCAGGCAGGCTGCCGGCAGTGTGCCTTGTGGCGCCGTGGCTGTCTTCTCCTCGCCTTGGCGGCGAGAGGAAGAAGACATCCGTGCCCTCGGTGGGCTGGCGGTGGGTGGGCCGCCATGTTGGGTGACCAGTGGCTGCAGATAAGTCCTTCTCTCTCTCTTTTGTTAAAGTTTTTCTATTTCTCTGTAACTTCTGGGCTTTATTAAAAATACCAGAACATTTTCAAAAATCCCGAAGATAATTGTGGGCTCTGTTTGGATTATGCCTAACAGCCCTCACTTAAGTTCATAATTAATTGAGCACTTAAAATAATATATAGCATTTAAATGCCCAATTGCAAATAGCATATGATTTAATTGAGTGACCTTATGTGTCCTAGAAAATTGTGCACCATTTTTGTCAGAGGTTCTGGACCAAGGCAAAGATGATGAACATTTTAGAAGGGCATTTCAGGTTCATTGGAAAAGGTTTTAGTAAACCCTAATTGGTTTAAGGGGGGTGCTGGGGGTTCTGTCATCCCCATTTCATATTTAAGAGAAAATTTAAACATGATGCATGGAAGCTAATGCAAAGACAAGCAAGGCCTGAACTGGGGCTGTGACACGAGTCACTTGGGATTTATATCTGTTGATCACTATGAAGAATTTAAAGGATGACACAACCACGATCGTTCCCTCTAGGACGAGGGGAGGTAAGGAACTGCCATCTATCTCTACACTTGATTCACCTTCTATTTTGAATAGGCTTGCGACACCACAACCTGATATTAATTCTGATATGTTGCATGTAATTGATGATGCTACTTCTGCTATGAATGATGCTAGTACTTTGCTTGATGATAATGCGCCACTAGGTGAATTTCTTGATGAACAACTTGCTAAAGCTAATGAATTTGAGAATGTTGAACTGATGAAATTATTGAAACTGAAAATTATGATTCTCATATTAGGCCTAGCTATCCTAGAATTGAAATGCCTGAGATACCTGAGGGATTTTTTGTTGGTGAAGAGATAACTAAGAACTTCTTGCTTGTAATGATAGAGATGATCTTAAGAAACTACTCCCTCCATCCCAAAATAAGTCTCTCAACTTTGTACTAACTCTAGTGTAAAGTTTTACCAAGGTCAAGACACTTATTTTGGGACGGAGGGAGTACTATGTAAGCTGAAATAAAAATCTCTGAATGCTAGAATGAAATATGACCCTAAGTTTGCTACCTCACCTATCTTTGTCACTGATAAGGATTACGAATTCTATGTCGATCCTGAGTTAATTACTTTGGTTGAATCCGATCCTTTCCATGGTTATGAATTTGAAACTGTTGTGTCACACCTTACTAAGTTGAATGATATAGTCACTCTATTTGCTCATGAGAAAAAAAAATCTCTACTACTATATTGTTAAGTTATTTCCTTTCTTATTATAGGGTGATGCTAAGATATGGTTTAATACTCTTGCTCCTAGTTTGTGCATAGTCCCCAGGATGTGATATATTACTTCTCTGAAAAATATTTTCTTGCTCATAAGAAACAAGCTGCCTTACGGAAATATTTAACTTTGTGCACATTGAAGAAGAGAATCTCCCTCAAGATGGGGGGAGGCTTCTCCAATTACTTAACGCTTTGCCTGATAATCCTCGCAAGAAAAATGGTATACTTGATATCTTTTATAATGGACTAACCGATGCTTCTAGGGACTACCTAGATAGTTGTGCTGGTTGTGTTTTGAGGGAACAAACTGTTGAACAAGCTAAAGAATTATTGAATAATATATTGAGGAATGATAATGATTGGACACTTCCTAAATCACTGCCTAAACCAACTCCGAAGAAGAGGGGTATTATATTTCTCAGTCCCGAGGATATGAAAGAGGTAAATAAATCCATGAAAGAAAAAGGTATTAAAGCTGAAGATGTTAAAAATTTACCGCCAATTGAAGAAATACATGGACTTGACACCCCGACACAGGTAGTATAGGTAATTTCTCTTATAAGGTTCGATGAATGTGATATTCCTTGTAATAAATCCGCTAGTCAATGCCTGGATGAATTTTACAATTACATTGTTAAGCAAGATCATTTTAATGCGTATGTTATGAAATAATTGAAATGCAATGCTTACATGATTGATCGTTTGAGTGACTTGATGTTTAGAATTGCTAATGATGTTAAAGGTGTAAGTAAACAAGCATCTGTAGTACAAACTCAGTTAGATCAAGTTGCTAAATCTCAAAATGATTTGCTCAATGAGATGAATAATAATATGAATGATCATGTTGTTAGAGTAATGACTAGAGGAGGTAGAATGACACAGGAGCCACTTTATCCTGAAGGCCACACCCTAAAAGAATTGAACAAGATTGTCAAAGAACTAATATATATGCACCTAGTCCATCCAAAAATAAAAATAAAAAGAAAAATGATAGGACTTTGCGTACCTCTTGTGGACCAGAGGTAGAAAAACCTCCTCGGTATAATAATGAGGTTTCTATTTCCGATGCTGAGACGCAATCTGGTAATGAAAATTCACCTAGTGATAATGAAAATGATAATGATGATGTTCATGTAGATGCTCAACTAGACAATGATAAGGAACCTAATAATGATGTTGAAAAGAAACTGATGTTGATCTAGATAACCCACCTCCTAAAAATAAACGTTATGACAGAAGAGATTTCATTGCTCGAAACACATGGTAAAGAAAGAGAACAATGGGTTCAGAAACCCATGCCCTTTCCTCCTAAGCCACATAAGAATAAGGATGAAGAAGAATTTGAACGCTTTGCTGAAATGCTTAGGCTAGTCTTTTTGTGTACTCGTTTGACTGATATTTTGAAGATGGCACCATATGTTAAGTACATGAAAGATATCGTCACTAATAAAAGAAAAATACCTGAAGCTGAAATCTCTACCATGTTTGCAAATTATTCTTTAAGGATGGAGTGCCTAGGAAACTAGGAGATCCAGGAATACATACTATACCATGCTCCACTGAAATAAATTATGTTAAAATTGCTTTATGTGATTTAGGAGTCGGTATTAGTGCTATGCCTTTTTCTCTTTATATAGAAGACTTGATTTGAATAAGCTCACACCTACTGAAATATCATTGAAAATGGCTAATAAATCAACAGCCATACCTATCGGTATTTGTGAGGATGTGCCCATTGTAGTTGCAAATGTTACTATATTAACAGACTTTGTTATACTTGATATGCCCAAGGACGACAATATGTCGATTATCCTTGGTAGACCCTTTTTTGAATACTGCAGGGGCTGTTGTTGATTGCAACAAAAGCAAGGTCACTTTTCATATCATTGGTAATGAGCATATAGTGCACTTTCCAAAGAAACGATTTCAAGTCCGATAATTACTATTGGAAGTTTTCAATTCCCTCTTCCTAGAGTCAAAAAGAAATATGAAACTCTTATTATTGGGGAGATACATATCCCCGTTGAGGTAACCTAGTGTTATAAGAAGATTCTTCATTTTCTTGTTACTCAGAAATAATTTGTTAATAAGACTTGATCAACCTTATTAATGGATTCTTTTTTAGGGGCATGTGGTCGATGAATTTAGTAAGCACAACCTTCTGTACCTTCTTTTGTTCTCTGTTATTTTTAGTTAAATACAATAAAATGCCATGATTACCCCGTTTTCTGAATTATTAGTGCAATAAAAAATAGCCCAAAAATAAAAGTGCTCAGAATGATGTGAAATTTTAAAATCATTTTTTCGAATATTTAAGAATTTATGGCACTGAAAACAAGCAGGGGGGTGCTCACGGTGCCCACGAGGCACCAGGGTGCGCCACCCCCTGGGCGCGCCCTGGTGGCTTGTGGGCCCCATAAGGACCCTCTCACTTATTCCTTCAGCCCACTTCTTCTCTTACCTCTAGAAAAAAATCCTGGTAGCACTCTCTCTCTCTCTCTCTCACTCGTGTTCTTGCTCCCAAACCTCAGATTTTTGATCTCTTTGCTCGGAGCTCCATTTCCGAAACTGTTTTGGGGGATTGCTACTTGGTATGTGACTCCTCCTTTGCTCAAATTAGTTTTTGCTCTAGTGGATTATATTCTGCATAATTAGTTGCTCTTGGTGCTACTGAAATGAGCTTGCATGTTCAATTGTTTGAGTTCCAACTAGTTTGAATGCTTGATATAGCCTCCAGACATCTATATGAGTAGTTGCTATCAATCTTGTGAAGTTTTATTGACATCATTTTGTGGTCCAAAAATTTCATAAATGTGTTCGTAGAAAAAATGAACTTCTTTAGGAGGAGTTCTTCGTGGAGGGGGTCCTCGGAGGGGTCGCCGAGCAAGAACTCGATACGACAGGCCTACGTTGAACCAAGGGCAAGCTCAGTGTGGTCTATCAATAGCAAATCATGCCGGTGATCGTGGGACGAGTTTATGATAGGCGCGGGTATTAAAGAAGAGTTTGTCCAGTATATTCATAACACTGAGCTCGTTCCCTTCATCGCAGATAAGTGCACACAACACTACAACCTCACCATCTCATTTACTAAAAAGTTTGAGTTTCACCCCCGCACCTCTAGAGTTTTGTTTCATTATATGACCGAGCATTTGTGATGCATGCAAGATTCCATATTGAGTTCGCTAGATGAACCACAAAAATATGATTATGAGATGTTCGTGAATAGTCTCTACAATGGTGAGGATAGAGGAGTCACACAGGCTAGAATCAAAAGCATTCAATTTCCCTCTGTTTGTTACTTTACACTATTTAATGGTAAATGCATCGCTGGTAAACAAGACTGTCGTGCACTTTGTGCTCTTGACTTGAGCATTATTCATACTACTTTAACGGGCCTCAAACCATATAATCTTGGGGCAATTGTTGCATGGAGGCTACAGCGCAACGCGAGTAGTGGTCACTTTTATGGAGGAATTTATGCCTCGCTGCAAAGCTTGGTCTCGCCTAGGCCCAATGATCCTATACTAACTGATAAATACTTAGATTTTGAGGCAATGCGGCGTCATGATTTTATAAGGATGGGGCTCAGAACTATGATTATAACCTAATGTTCCATAAAATCGTATCGTAACTACTCTCTTTGATTTTTAGAGCAAATAAAGATATTTCATTTATGAAAGTGAGACATATGAGTACAACGCAACAGTAGAAGTTGCTCGTCTGACTGAGGAGGCTGGACATAGAGCCTCCACGAGCTACCACTTTGATTACTACCCAGACCAGCAATGGTGATTACCAAGCTAGGGAAAATCTTGAGCTTGGGGGAGTACGCATTTCTCACCGACATTACATTCATGTTCACACATTTCATCCAGTTGTCGGTGTTCATCCTCTTTCATTGTATAATCCATGTTAGTTTTATTTTCTTGCTTTCTTCTTGCGCGTTTGAAAAACTTTGAGAAAATCCAAAAATATTTCTCGCTTCTTTTCAGTTTTTCTCTCTAGTTTAATTTATTGTAGTATTAAAAGAAAACCAAAAAAGATTCCTCTTTTTTTGTTTGTTGGGAGCTTACCCATGTAAACCGTTTTTCTCGTTTTTGTTTTTCCTTCGTTAAATTTGCTTCCTTCAAGAAAAAACTATAAACTCTAAAAATATTTTAGTGTGTTCCTCTAAAATTCTTTTCTTTCGTTGAGTCGTCGCAGGGAGAAGACCACAATGAAAATGTTGAGTGGCTCTCATATGCACTATTGTTGATCCAACAAAGAGCCCATATTACCTTGTCTTCTCATTTGAATAAATGTTTGTAGATTGCAGCTTAGTCCATGACACTCTTGCACTATTATTATTTTCATATCATTGGGTCGTGCAAGTGAAAGGCAATAATGACGATATTTGATGAAGTGGTTGTGGCAAGGAAACGCGGGTATGAACTCAACTTGTTTTTGTTTTTATAAATATGTTTAACTTAGTATCCATGATTCAACATATGATGATTAAACATGTTTATGATGACAATTAGAGACTATAGTTGCTCATGCCATGCTTAAGTAGCTAGGAGTGGATATTCATTTATCTGGGGTGTCAAAATGCATTAAAACGGTTATGATGTAGTATGATAGTATGGTATACTCCTCAGAATGTTTCGAGTGGCTTGACTTGACACATGTTCATGCATGTAGTTGATTCAAAACCAACATAGCATCCACGATATTTAAGTTCATGGTGTTTATATCCTACTCATGCTAGTATTGAATGTTAATTATTTACAATGTATGATTATGACTGTTATCGCTCTCTAGTTGGTCGCTTCTCAATCCTTTTGCTAGCCTTCACCTCTACTAAGCGGGGAATACTGCTTGTGCATCCAAGCCCCTAAACCAAAGTTGTTCCAGATGACTCCACTATATCTACCTATATGTGGTATTACTCTGCCATTCCAAGTAAATTTACATGTGCTACCTCTAAATATCCAAATGAACATATGTTTCGTGTGCCCGTACCGCTCATGGAGCAACAGGGTGCGGTCAGTATCTTCCATGCTAAGAGGGTTATTCTCATGATGAGTGTTTATTCATTTGTCCTTACACGAGAGAGGCTGGTAATCGAGATGCCCAGTCCCATGATCAAATCGCAAAATAATGAAACAAACTCCCCCAAAAAGTTGTTGGTATGGAGGGCACCCGAGGATTCGGCTAGGACGAACCCTGCGTATGACACGGATAAATCGCCAACGATTTCTTAGTTTAACACTCGTCGCCGGATCGATTACTAGTTCTCGCTTACCATGACGGTCAATTTTTGGCTTTCTCCCTGAGGTGCTTAACTGGACTAGCCAGAAGTACAATCGTAGGGGTTATCCCTTTGCCTTCTTAGCCGAACGTGCGGAACGTAAGATGGCAAGCACAGGAGCCGGGCAACCCAACTATTGAACCAAGACATAGTTCGACATTGATGCATATAATGCAATATCCGAGACGCCGAGCACACAACGAGAAGTGGTGCCGACTTGGTGCATAGAGCTCATTGGAAAATCAAGCCTTCGGTCGATTAAATTATTTGTATTTGCTACACATTGTGTGCCTGCCTAGCCGTTCGAAGAGCGGAAAAAGGGAAGGAGAGAGAAGGTCTAGACAATGCCGGTGTCCGAACAGTGTAAAAGGTGTTTATACTTTCCATAAGCTTTGGATGTCTATCCATACAATTCGAACCGCTAAGGCGTTTATGAAAGAAAATAAAAAACTTCACAGAGAAAGGTTTACATAGGGCCTTGATTCATGGGTTAAAGCCTCAACTGTGCCCTATTGCACGTCTGCGCCTTTGCTTCTGTGAGAGGGGGATGTGTGGATTGGCCGTCTGTGAACATCATGTGCTGGCGAGGGATGCCTTCGATAGGAGCCTTGAGATGTAGCCTTGCCGGACATAGCTTGACGCTGAGCGAGTCCGGAATCATACCCGTGGTCGTTCGAGGGTGTGGTGATGTCGTAGTTTGGTTAAGTTGATCATGTGGGGATATGCGTTCGATATCAGCCCCTACGGCCGCTCATGGTATCTCGAGCGTGAAGTTGTCGTGACGGGGCACGTAGAGCGCAACGAAGGCGGGTGTGCCATGGGGAGCGTGTCCCTATTTGCGACAAGTGCAAGCGGGCTCCCATGACGGGAATCGGGCTCGGGCATGTTTGGCCTTTACGGCGGGCTGATACTGCGGCCCATTGGCGACGGCTTGGTCTTCAGCTGCCAGGGCCGCGATGTGTTCCTCGGTCCGAAGTGAGCACACCGTGTTGCCGTTGATTGTTATGACACCCGAGGGACCGGGCATATTCATCTTGAGGTAGGCGTAATGCGGACAGAGTTAAATTTAGCGAACGATGTTCGGCCAAGGAGGGCATGGTAGCCACTGCAGAATGGAGCGATGTCGAATGTCAAATCTTCGCTTCAGAAGTTATCCGGTGAGCCGAACACCACTTCCAGAGTTACCGTGCCTGAGCATCGGGCCTCTATGCCCGGAATAACCCCTTTAAAATAGGTGTTACTAGGTTTGATCCTTGACGGACCGATCCCCATTTTTCTCACTATGTATGCATAGATCAGATTGAGGCTGCCCCCGTCCATTAGGACTCTCATGAGGTGGTATCCATCGATAATGGGGTCCAGTACCAGGGCCGCTGATCCTCCATGTCGGATACTGGTCGGATGGTATCTGCGGTCAAAGGTGACCGGGCAAGCCGACCACGGGTTGAATTTCAGTGCTACGGGTTCGATGGCGTATACGCACACTTCCTCTCCTTCCTTAGTATGTGGGTGGCGTAGATCATGTTCACCATCTTGACCTCAGAAGGGAAGGGTTTTTGGCCTCCACTGTTCGGCCTGCGGGGCTCTTTGTCGTCCTCACTTCGTGGGCTTTTGCCCGAGTCTTCGGCTTGAAGCTTGCTAGCCTGTTTTATCACCAACAATTGCGGTTGGAGTGGTTGGCAGGCTTCTGTGTGGTGCCATGAATCTGGCAGGGCCTGTCCAGGATTGTGTCCAGCTTGGTTGGGCTGTCCTAGTTGCCTTTAGAGGGCCTTTCCCATAACCCGGACTTTTGATTACGAAATTCGGCATTGACTACCGTTTCCTCAGCTTCGCCGTCGTTACGGCGGCACTTGTTCTTGTTCCTTCGGGGCTTCTCGTTCCTGTCCCAGACTTCTGAGGTGTCGGGGGTATCAGGATTTGTGTCTCTATGGGCCAACTAGTTGTCCTCTCCTGCACAGAAGAGGGTCATCAGGGAGGTAAGTGCGGCCATAGTTCTCGGCTTGTCTTGGCTGAACTACCATGCTAGCCATTCATCCCGAACACTGTGCTTAAAGGCGGTTATTGCTTCGGAGTCCAGGCAATCAACGATTTGGTTTTTCTTGGTAAAAAACTAGTTCCAAAATTGCCGAGCCGACTCGCCAGGCTGCTGGATTACGTGGCTCAGGTCATCGGCGTCCGGGGGCCAAACATAAGTGCCCTGAAAGTTGGCTCGAAAGGCCTCCTCGAGTTCTTCCCAACACCCTATTGAGTCTTCGGGAAGGCTATTCGGCCAATGTCTGGCCGACCCCTTGAGCTTTAATGGCAGGTACTTGATGGCATGGAGGTCGTCTCCTCGTGCCATGTGGATGTGCAATAGAAAATCTTAGATCCATACTGTAGGATCTGTTGTCCCATCGTAGGGCTCAATGTTCACAGGTTTGAAACCTTCTGGGAATTCATGTTGCATCACTTTATCCGTGAAGCAAACGGGGTGCGCGACACCCCTGAATCAGGGTACATCGTGCTGGAGGTCATCTGCTATCTGGGCTCGTTGCAGTTCCCGAGCTCTATCGTTTTGGTCTAACCAGGATTTATATTCATTCCGTCTAGCAGGAGGGTCCCTTTTGGGCCCGTAAATGGACCTTGTCAGGCCTGCCCGAGCATCTAGGTCGCGGAGGAGGTCATACTCATAGCTTGACCATAATGGTTCCTTGCCTTGATGGCGAGGGTGGGTGGTAGGTTTTTAGGCTTGGTCAACTGTCTGATCCCGTCCTTGAGGGGGGCGGTCTGGTTGGTCTGCCTGAGTGTACCTTGGAGGTGCTGGCTCTATGGCCTTGTCATCAAACTGTGGCAATAGCTTCTGCTTCGGGTAGCATTTCGTCCGTTGCTTTGTGGTTGTACTCCTCTTCGGCGTCCAGGACTTTAGTCCACCTCTCGTTGAGCGTGTCTTGTTCGGCCTTTATTTTCTGTCGCTGTTTCTCCATGCTGCGCGCAATGGCGATAAGCTGCCGCTTGAACCGCTCTTGATCCAGCGGGTCTTCATGGACGACAAAATCTTCGTCGCCCAGACTCACCTCCTCTTCTGAGAGGGGGAGGTAATTGTCGTCTTTGGAGTCATCGAGATATTCTGGATCGATGTCACAACCCTAGTCAGTATATGCATTAGAGTTTATGCATCATGTCTACTTTATTCAGAAAGTTGAAGTGGGGATGACAGAAACCCCAGCACCCCCTTAATCTAACTAGGGTTTACTAAAATCTTTTTCAATGAACCTAAAATGCCCTTCTAAAATGTTCATCATCTTTGCCTTGGTCTAGAACCTCTGACAAAAATGGTGCACACTTTACTAGGACATCATAAGGTCATTGTATTAAATCATATGTTATTTGCATTTGGACATTTAAATGCTATAAAACATTTTAAATGTCCAAATAATCATAAACTAAAATGTTTACTATTGGATATACTCTAAACAGTAGCCATGAGTAGTTTCATAATTTTTGAGAATGTCTAGGTATTTTTAATAAAGCCCTGAAGCTACAGAAGAAATAGAAAACTGAAACAATAGAAAAGAGAGAGGGAGAAAGCACTTACCTGGCGCTCACCTGGCAGCCCATATGGCCGTCCCAGCCCACCAGGGGCAGGGAGGTCTTCTTCCTCCCTTGATCGGATGCTGGCGTGTGCCCAGCAGCGCCTGCCACCACACGCCACCTCCTGCCTCCCTGCTTGCTCCAGCGACCCCTGGAGACGCCACGCAGACCCCCTCGACTCTCTCTCACTCTCCCTCGCTGTCGGTGTCAAAACCGGCGGATCTCGGGTAGGGGGTCCTGAACTGTGCGTCTAGGCGGATGGTAACAGGAGACAAGGGACACGATGTTTTTACCCAGTTGGGCCCTCTCAATGGAGGTAATACCCTACTCTGCTTGATTAATATTGATGATATGGGTAGTACAAGAGTAGATCTACCACGAGATCGAGAGGCTAAACCCTAGAAGCTAGCCTATGGTATGATTGTTGTTAGTCCTACGGACTAAAACCCTTCGGTTTATATAGACACGAATAGGGTTAGGGTTACCTGAGTCGGTTACAATGGTAGGAAATCTACATATCCGTATCGCCAAGCTTGCCTTCCACGCCAAGGAAAGTCCTATCCGGACACGGGGCGAAGTCTTCAATCTTGTATATTCATAGTCCGAGTCGGCCAAAGATGATAGTTGACTATCCGGACACCCCTAGTCCAGGACTCCCTCGGTAGCCGGAACCAGACTTCAATGATGATAAGTCCGGCGTGTTGATTGTCTTCGACATTGCAAAGCGGGTTCCCCTCCGAATCTGTGTTGAATAGTGTCCGCTTTCTTGTGAATATCGCTTCTCGGCTTCCACGCGTAATAATGGCCATCTTCCACGTGTCGAGCGAATGTGAAAAGTCAGGGTATCTTTACATTTACCCCCTTGCTGTGCAAATGAGCTGTCTATAAAGAGGCGGGGATCCAGATCTGGATCACACCATCCTCCTTGAGCCTTCATCGAGTGCCTTTAACAAAAACCCACTCCACCATGGGCGGTCGACGCTGGCTCCTCCTCTCGCGTTCCCAGCCCTCGGCCGAAGATTGGGGAGATGCTCATCCCAGACAGCTAATTGGTGGTGCTCCAAACCAAGGATTCCTTCCCGGCCTTCATGGTTCCGGTGCGTTCGGACTCGCCACTTATAAGAGGCGGGAAGCGGTGAGCGTCCCGATCCCTCTAAGGGAGGCGGGTATGCCGTCTCTTACCTAATGAGAGGACTCGGTTTCCAATCCATCCGTTTCTCCGGGGCTTACGGAGTTCTCGGCCTCCACTGCACAACCTTCGCCTGCCTCCATCTTGCATATAGCGGGCTTTGTGGCCCTTCTTGAGCTGTTTACAGGCGTTGAGGCCCATTTCGCTCTGTGGAAGAGATTGTTACGCCTTGTGCCTCGTTCTCACGAAGGGTCAATATATCAAGTGGGCGGAGCGAACTATGGCGCATCGCGGGACAGATCTTATCCGGAACCCCAAAGAAAGCGTCAGGACTGGCCCTTGAAATGGTTTTACATGGAGGGCGTCCCGCTGCGGATCTGTTGGATCGGCCTTCCGGAGTTTAGCAACACTCCTTTGAAGAAGCGCCTAAGTGGCGCCATGAGCCCAGAGGGAAAATGACCGGGGCGTCCTTTACTTGATGAGGCGAATAAGATTACCGGCTCATGCGGATTGACCATGATTGGAGTCATGGCAATCTGCATTATGAGGGAGTGCAACCGCTCCAATATAGGGGCCACCCATGTGGGACTTTAACAGGGAGGGCGATGCCACCGCCATGGCGCAAAGGGCGGGATCGGTCACCGAACTGGTGAAGACCTTGTCCGCCATGTACAAAGGGAAGAGGAGGATTTTCTCGCGTCAGTCCAGCGAGCAGGTTTTCTTGAATAATCCTCGAAGTTGGGTAAGCAAATATCTTTGTGGCTGTCCGATCCATGTTCCGTGGTTAAATATCTCATTTCATGGTTTCTCACGCGAGGGCTGCGCCGGGCCGTGGAGAAGATACACAGCCTGCCCCACAACCCGAGGATCCGGAGCGGTCCCTCGATCCGACCTCGAAGAGGACCGGATATAAAGGTGGAGCTGATCGACGGGGTGTTCCACCAACTTAGCATCGACAATGCTTTGGTTGCCATTATGGCCGACTACCCGGATTATTTCCGGCCTCCCGAATAACCGTGACGAAGTCCGGATACCATGACCCACCGTGCTTTACTTCTAATCACCACGTATTTGATGGTGTTTCGTAGGGGTGCCTTGAGCGGAAGCCGAGCCTACCGCGGCTGTCCAACAAAGGCAGCTTCGGCCAAAGAAAGCGAAAAGAAGTGCGGTGCGACTCGAGGCGTCGCCATAGCGGTATGATGTGCCATCGTGTTTTAAGGAGAGGTTCTGGGAGGCTGCGGCGCTCATGGTTTTCGGAAAAAGCGCTCACCGGGTGAGTCCGGAGAAGTTATAATCGGACCTCCGCCAACCAGGCTCAAAAGCCGAGTCGGAATGGGGTACAAACACGAGGCGTCGTCGGATGCTCCTCAACGAAGGATGCTTGACGGACTGTCCGCCACCAAGTCGGAGGTGGAGGCGCCATGAATCATAGGCGCGCCCGGACTATTCTCGTGGCGCATGTTTCTCCCAAGAGGCGTTGGGCGCCTTTAGTTAGGAGAAGCGCACCTCCGTGCCGCTCAAGATGGCCTAGCGAGCCACGAGCGGTATGTGAAAGACACACGGGTAAGGAATTTTGTGATTATATATGCGGTGGCCCCGAGACTTAAAATAGTTAGGATAACTGATTTAAGGATCATTTGGAATCTGAGTTCTTACCGAAAAGAATACCCGTTTATCCGGGGCTTGAAGAGTGCAAGGCCCAACTTGAGGCTGCCTTGCCACACACCGGGAAGCCATGAAGACTCCCTCGGTAATATATGCCCTTCAAAGTAGAAGTAGTTTCGAGTCGGCGTATGCATAAATCGACATTAACATTGCAGATAGCGCGGGATGGATCCGGACAAGCAACAGCTCTGCGCCCGACTAAAGGCGGCGAGGCGCTTACGAGGGTGCGGCGGAGAAAAATAACCTCAAGATGCCAACACCCAAGCTGGGTGAGGAACTAAAGGATGTTCGTGCCCGGTTATGCGACTCCGTAAAGGAGAATCGGCGGCCGTCGCGGCATTTTCGATAAGTGCTTAAGCGAACTTTGAAAGAGTTGGCGAGGAAGGCGACTAACATAAACATGTATGTAGGTTTGCTCACAGGTCGTCCTGAGGAGGAGATGCCCAGTTCTTCGGGTGATCTTCTTCCCAAACTGCGTTAGCTGCACGAACAAGTTCGGCAGGTGATGAAAGGCGTCGCCCAGGCCTTGTGGCCATCTATCTCCTTTCCCGAAGGCATTGGGGAGCTGGCAGAGCGGCTTCAAGGAGCACGGCGGTGCTTCCGACTATGGAAGATATCGGCCTGCCGTCAAGGCACCGAGGAGGCTGGGCCATGGTAAAGGCAGCGGTACGAAGGTGACCCAAACCACATGGCGAGGTCGGACTGTGGGGCTGATGGGAAGGAGATCCTGTAAGCTTAGTGTGCGGCCAAGTAGAATTGGCGCCAAGTATTCCAGCAAGATTGTAAATTAGATAGCCTATTAGATTGCATTGAGGAGGAATACAATTAGTCGAGTTGACTATGTAATTGAATATGACATGAAAAATGTCTTCTAGCGGATTGTAGATCGTTTGTCATAGCGGACCATTTCGCCGACCTCGGGACCCAATAGTCCGGAGTGTGTCCGAATACCCTCGCGGTTATGTAAGAACCGGGCATGCATGGAGACAAAGGCGTGGGGTGATTATTGCTGTATCGGACAAGTGCCCAACTAGTTATGTTATATTACATTGATAGTAAGAAACATCTTCCGGGAGAATAGTTCCGTTAAGGGTTCCTTTCACAGGAGGCATGCCCTAAAGTGCATGTCAAACTACTAAGAAAGCGAGAAAATCATCGGGGCAGATGGATAAATAGTAAAAATCATCTTTCAGTTCACCGACCGAATATTCCCTTAAGAACGCTAGCTTTCGGCTTCACCCGATCTGAGGTACACATCCGGTGACCGGCGATAACAATCGCAGAGGTGCTCCTTTACCACCTAGCGAACAATCGGGAGCGTAGGGGTAAGCACAGGAGCGAGCAACCCAGATTGGCCAAAACTTAAGTCATATCGATGCATATAATGGTGAGTAAAAGGTACATGCGGAAGTTTGACACATGTGTTGGGCATGAAGCCCGTATAAATAAGCTTCTGTTAAAGAAGCCCCCAGGTATAATGAGCACGGACAGCGCGTCAAGTATGTGCGAACAAAGCGCAAACGAGCCTCTAAAGGCTTCAAGAAGAAGGAGGAGGAAGGAGAGAAATAAAGGTCAACAAAAATAGAAAATGTGGACGGAGGAAGGAGACGAACTCGGAGCCCGGCGCTTAGGCGTAGAATCTTCGTAGACGGGCTGCATTCCATGGGTTCGGCTCGAGTCGGTTATCCGATGCGTTTCACAGACGGTATGCTCGCGGTCGGGACCTGGTCGATGATGAAGGACCTTCCCATTTGGGCTTGAGTTTGTCCTTTTTCTTGTTCCGTGAGCGTAGAACTGGTTCGCCAGCGTTGTAGCTTTGGCCGTGCTTTCCTGCTTTGATATCTTGAGCCTCTTTGTTGATAAAATCGGAGCGAGCTTTTGCCACGTCGCGCTCCTCCTCCAATGCGTCCAAACTGTCCTGCCGATCGAGCTCGGCTTCTCTTTCTTCATACATGCGCATGTGAGGTGAGTCATGCATTATGTCATGAGGCAAGACGCCTCTGCGCCGTACACCATAAAAATGGTGTGAATCCGGTAGTACGATTCGGCGTGGTCCGCAGCCCCAGTCTGGTCGAGCTCCTCAACCCGGTCGTGTTAGATTCCTTGAGGACCGCACTATTGCGGGTTTAATGCCGCTCATGATTAGACCGTTTGCTCGCTCGACTTGACCGTTGGTTTGAGGGTGATAGGCGAGGCGTGTCGAGCTTGATGCCCATGTTTTGCACCATAATTTGACCTCATCGGCCGTGAAGTTGGTGCCGTTATCGATGATATCTTGTGGGGGGCCGTAGCGGTGCACTACCCCGATATGAAGTCTATCACCTGCCGGATTCGGCCGTTTTAACGAGCTTGGCCTCTATCCATTTGGTGAATTTATCCACCATGACCAATAGGTATTTTTTCTTGTGGGTTCCTCCCTTAAGGGGTCCAACCATGTCAAGCCCCGGACATGACGGCGGTGATGGGTATAGTTTTGAGGCGGTGGGTGGCATGTGGCTTTAGTTAGCAAAAAGCGGCAACCGCGCATCGTTGGACTAAATCCTGCGCATCTGCCCGGGCCGTCGGCCAATAAAATCCTGTCTGAAAGGCCTTGCCTACAAGGGCCGGGCTGCGGCGTGGTGCCCACCAGTCCGGCATGAATTTCAGCAGGAGGTTTCGCCCTTCCTCTTGGAGATACACCTTTGAAGGACTCTGTTGTGCTTTTCTTATAGAGCTCTCCCTCATGGACTTTATAGGCTTTGGATCGCCGTACTATGCGTGAGCCTCATTTTGGTCTTGGGGAGTTCTGCCTAGTTAGGTAGGCTAGGAATGGTTCCGTCCGCGTGGCGATAACGCCATTATTTACGTGGGCGGAGGTGTTATCTCGTTGGCGAGCCTCCGATTGTGTCGAGTGTTGGTGTTAGGCGGTGCGGTTGGGTCGGATTGTTATTTCGGACTCCCTTCCCATAATACGGATGGCTTGAACAGCCGTTCGGGAAGATGTTGGGCGGGGCGGCATCACGTTTTGCGCCGATCGTGCCAATCGTCCGCCGCTGGTTGTTATCGGGCTATATGATGAAATTGAGCCCTTGAACCGTCTTGACATTTTAGGACCGCATTGCGATCGCTGCCATTCGGATCTTTGGCATCAAAGTCTCCGTTTATTTGAGATATCGCGAGTTGAATCGCGCACCTCTAGGCGTTTAATGCCCATGGAGACCGCCATCCGGAGGCGTGCGAAGGGCCTCGTATTCGGCTGCGTTGTTGGAGTCCGTATACATTATCGAAGGGCGTATTGGACTATGTCCCGGTTGGGGGCGTCGGGAACGACTTGACCCCGGCGGCCAACATTTTGGAGCCGTCAAAGTGCATGATCAATTGGGTATCGTCGTACTCTTTAGGGAGTTAAACGGTCCATTCGGCCACGAAGTCGGCCAAAACCTGCGACTTGGTAGCTCGTCGTGGCTTATAGGTTATGTCGAATGGAAGGAGCTCTATGGCCCATTTAGCAATCCGGCCCGTCGCGTCGCGGTTGTTTATAATGTCGTTAAGAGGTACTTCGGAGGCTACCGTTATCGAACACTCTTGAAAGTAGTGTCGCAGCTTCCGGGATGCCATGAACACCGCGTATGCTATCTTTTGATAATGTGGGTACGGGACTTGCATGGAGTTAGGACGGTGGACACATAGTAAACGGTTTTGAAGAGGGAACTGTGTCCGTCCGTTTCTCGTTCGATGACGAGCACCGCGCTGACAACTTGATGTGTTGCGGTGATATATAATAGCATTGGTTCGCCCATGTTGGGCACGACCAGGATCAGATTTGTTGCCAATATGGCTTTTATTTCTTGAGTCCGGCCGTGGCGGCATCAAATCCACTCGAAGTGTTGGTCTTGGAGGAGGCGGTAAAGGGTAACGCCTTTTCTCCCAAGCGGAAATAAAGCGGCTTAGAGCCGCTCGCATCCACTCAATTTTGTATTTGTTTGAGGTCTTTTGGAATATCCAATTGTGTGAGCTCGGATCTTGGCTGGGTTTGCTTCAATTCCTCTCTAGGACACAATGAAGCCCAAGAGCTTTCCATTGGAGCAGCGAAGACGCATTTTCGGATTGAGCTTATTGTCATATTTTGGAGATTGTCGAATGTGTGACTCAAGTCGTCTACTAGAGTTTCGACATGCTTGGATTTGCGACCACGTCATCTACATATGCTTCCTTTGTTTTGCCGATCTGGTTTGCGGACATATACGAATCATGCGCTGATATGTTTTGCGGCATTTTTGAGCCGAAGGGCATTGTGTTGAAGCGAGAATGGGCGTATGGAGTGATGAATGCTGTTGCGGCTTAGTGCAGCTCCGCCATCTTGATTTGGTGGTAGCAGATGCAGCGTCGAGGAAGCACAATGAGTCGTGTCTGCTGTAGCGTCGATAATTTGATCAATGCGAGGGAGGAAGGGATCCTTTGGGCAAGCCTTATTAAGGTCTTTGAAATCAACACATAGGCGCCGGATTTATCCTTCTTTGGTACCATCACCAGATTTGCTAGCCAGTCCGGATGTTTTATATCTACGATGAATCCGGCTTCGAAGTTTGGCTAGCTCCTCTCCATGGCTTTGTCT
The DNA here is from genome assembly GCA_021605205.1 of Aegilops longissima. Classification (NCBI taxonomy): domain Eukaryota; kingdom Viridiplantae; phylum Streptophyta; class Magnoliopsida; order Poales; family Poaceae; genus Aegilops; species Aegilops longissima. Next base: position 333,858,027 of record CM038680.1, read on the forward strand.
CTTGGGTTTGGAAAGCGTGAAGAGCCTGTTTGGTGGCTTGAATCCTTTTAGGGTATTTAGGTTGTGCTCGGCCAGCCAGCGTGGGATTCTGGCATGTCGAAGGGTGCGGGCAAAAATGTCGATTTTCTCGTAGAAATTCTCGTAGTGTGGCGTCTACATCGGGGTTTAAATGTGCCCCAATGGAGGCCATCTTTGCGAGGTCCGTTGGGTGGACTTGGAATTTGACTATTTCATCCGCTGGTTTAAAGAGGTGGACTTGGATCTTTTATCAAGTATCACATCATCCCTGTTCACCATGGGCGCATCGCGATGAGTTCCTCGGCCGCTAGGGCTTGGATAGTGCCTCGAGGGCTAGTGCGGCTGTCTTGTTTTCGGCGCTGAGTGCTATGTTGGATCACTAGCGAGAGTGATGATTCCGTTAGGTCGGGCATTTTAAGCTTCATGTACCCATAATGGGGTATAGCTTGAAAAATTGTGAATGCCTCTCGCCCTAATAAGCGTGATATCCTTTGCTGAGCAGGGCCACTTGAAATGTGACCTCCTCGGACTGTAATTGTCCGTGAGCGAACACTACGTCCGATGTGATTTTTCTGTGCAGCATGCTTCCGGCTAGGGATTATTCCTCTAAAGGTTGTCTTGCTTCGCTCAATGCGGTTCGATCTATTTCCATTTTTGGAGGGTTTCCTCGTAGATGAGGTTTAGTCGCTGCCGCCATCCATGAGTACCTTAGTAAGGCAAAAGCCGTCCACTATTGGGATGAGGACCAATGCGGGTGGTGCTCGGGCTGTTGAATTTGGGTTCATCAACGGCATTAAAGGTAATAGCCGTGTCCTCCATGGATTTATTGTTGCTACTTGGTAGACTTGGCAAGGTTGCGGAGTGTTCGTTTCGCATGTTATTTGATCGAAAGTCTCGAAGACCATTAATACCCGTCTTGGTGTTCTTTGGGCTGGGATTACGAGGCTAGAAGCTCTTCGCCACTTTTGGCCACTGCCGTAGTATCCAACATGCTCGAAGGCTATGAGTTGGAGTGGCGCCCTACGTGCTATGAATTTTGCGGGGTTCGTTTAGCCAACCCTCGATGCAGTTCCGTGCCCTTTAGGGGTTTTGTTTTTGATGTTTAACCCGGTGCTTGGTGATGATGCACCCTTTTATTTCGGACTAGGGCTGTATTGGGGCGGATTATCCCAAAATTTACTTTCGGTTTTCCAAGCACTCTCCATCGCACAATACTTTTGTACTATGGTCACCAAGTCAACAAAGCGTGTAATTTATGACGACTTATGGCGTTTATGATTCCCTTGTCCGTGCAATTATTGCAGAAAAGTGAGATTCGTCCTCCTCTCGGCAGTCCTTTATCCTGTCCATAACCGGGAGAATCGCCCGATAATGATGTCTTTGTTTCAGCGGGCTCTTGCGAATTCGGGATAGATCGCTAATGTTTGGGTGGGCGGGTGGAACTAGATCGGAACCCGTCAATTTAAGACTCAGGGGCGAAGTTTCGAACTTGGAAGTTTGGATTTTTGAATGCTATCCAATGAATCCAACCCACCACCTGACTTTAAGTTCAGGGCCTGATCGACATCCGTCCCTCTGTGGGAATCCGGCATGGAGGGATCGGGAATCCGGACGTAGCTAGTCCTTAAGATAGAAGAAGAATCGTCGTATTGCTCCTCTACCACAGCAACATGATGGGTAGCCTGGGGAGAGTTGATCTCTCTCAGATCGGTTTTAGGCCCAATCTGGTCATAGTTTGTGGTGACTCCCAGGGCGGCGATGCGATCCAAGAGCTCGTTTACGGATGAGAGCTCGATCGGATCTAACTGCTCGGCAAGTTCCGAGTTAACGTGAAGATTGGTTTGGATGACCCGAGAAGTCATCATCGGCGCGGTGGCCGAACTGGCGGTCATAAGAAAACCACCTAACCGAAGAGTCTGACCAGTGGCCAAGGCTCCTTTGGCGATATTATCGTCTTTAAAGGCGGGATGAGGCATCCTTCCGGCGGCGACAGACGAGAGGAACTCTTAATGAAAGCACCAATGTCGGTGTCAAACCGGCGGATCTCGGGTAGGGGTCCCGAACTGTGCGTCTAGGCGGATGGTAACAGGAGACAAGGGACACGATGTTTTACCCAGGTTCGTGCCCTCTCGATGGAGGTAATACCCTACTCTGCTTGATTAATATTGATGATATGGGTAGTACAAGAGTAGATCTACCACGAGATCGAGAGGCTAAACCCTAGAAGCTAGCCTATGGTATGATTGTTGTTCGTCCTACGGACTAAAACCCTTCGGTTTATATAGACACCGAATAGGGTTAGGGTTACACAGAGTCGGTTACAATGGTAGGAAATCTACATATCCGTATCACCAAGCTTGCCTTCCACGCCAAGGAAAGTCCTATCCGGACACGGGACGAAGTCTTCAATCTTGTATCTTCATAGTCCAGGTGTCCGGCCAAAGATGATAGTTCGGCTATCCGGACACCCCCTAGTCCAGGACTCCCTCACTCGCTCTCACCCCTTTCCCTGGATCTCTCTCTCTCTCTTGCGTCCGAGCGAGCTCGTCGCCGCCGATCGCTGCTGTCGCGGCCACCGTCTCCGCCTCGCCCCTCTGATGTGCCTACGAGCTCCGCGACATCATCCTCTTCATCTCCACCGAGCCAAGCAAGCTGGGGCACGCCGTAGCATCGTCATCACCACTGTCTTCCACCTCGGGAGCCGATCACCGCCGCCGCCGATTCGCCGTCGTCCGCACCTCCCCGAGCCCGCTGAGACCGTCAACGACCTCTACGCGAGCCCTTGCTTCAAACCCCTCTTCTCCCCCACGCGTTTGCACCCTCCAGGCCATAGTTCCACCATGGCCGAAGCTCGCCTCCACTCGAGCTTGTCGTCGGCGTCACTCCGACGACCACATTTGGTCATCCCGTGCTACCCAACATGCTTACCGCACCGCGTAATGCCTCGCTAGCGCCTCAGTTCGCGCGTTTGCACGCCGTAGCCCCAACCCCGTACATGGCCGAACTCCGGCGGCCGCAAACGAGGTCGCCGCCGCCAACTCCAGCCACCCCAGGCCCGGCCACCGCCACCGTTCGACACGCGCCTGCGAGAGCTCTCCAACGAGCCCAAGAAGGCCTTGAACCATGCCCTGTGGGCTATGTTCAAGCGTCACCGCCGCGTTTGACCTCGCCGGCGTCGAGTCACCGGCGAGTTTGACCCCGCTGACCAGGAGGTTTGACCTTCCCTGGGTCGCTGACAAGTGGGCCCTAGCCCCAGCTAATCCTAGTTTAGTTTTTAATTAAGTTTAACTAACTCCAATGACATTTTTAGTTAGTAGTAGTTTAACACTAATTAACTTAGATTAGTTAGTCACTGACGTGTGAACCCCACACATCGGGTTTGACCTGGACCGCACAGTTGACCTGATGATGCAATGCTGACGCAATGCTAACGCTGTGAAGCTTTTCTGGGATTTAAAATAAATCAGAAATGATTTATTTATTTCAAAAAATGCTCTAAACTTCTAAAATTCATAGAAATTCAACCATAACTCAGAATGAAATAAGTTATATGTGAAAAATGATCAGAAAAATCCAATCTATCCATCTGTACTGGTTTCATGCATGTTGAAGCAACTTAACCTTGCTTTTTAGTGCAAAACATGATAAGGCACTATTTAAATTCATAAGTTGAGTTTGGGATTGAACCTTTGGTCCAAAATGACTCAAACCCAGCTGGTTGTAGTTGCATTAGCCCAACACACTCATTTTGCCATGTCCTGCATCATATCGAGCATTGCATTGATTGTGTTTCCTTCTCTGTTGCCGGTGTTTGTTCCCTCTCAGTAGACGACCTACCGACGATGTGATCGATGACAACGATGAAGAACTATACTATCTTCAGAAGTGCTAGGCAAGCAAAACCCCTTGTTCATTCCGATACAATCCCACTCTCTCGCTCCTGCTCTCTTTTACTGCATTAGGACAACAACGGTTCAACTGTTACATGCTACGGTAGCTGAACCCCTTTCCTCTGCATGACCTGTCATTGCCATATTAAATAGATGAAACCCACTAGCATGAGTAGGAGTTGTTTGAGCCTTGATGTGCCTACTCATTCATGCTTGCCTGTCATGCCTGCTACTGCTTAGAGTTGAGTCAGGTCCGATTCATCGGGGATGAATTGGAGGTGTGTGAACATGTCCTACTGTTGAGAGCTAAGTGTGTGAACAGGATTTGGTAAAGGTATCGTTGAGAGGCCATGTAGGAGTACATGGTGGGTTGTCTCATTGAAGCCGTCCTTAGGAACTGAGTTCTGTGTTTGTGATCCATGAACAACTACTACCACACATTAGAATGCTTAAGTGCCCCTCTCGACTTATTAATCAACATGATCTCTGTCCAGGAGTCGCAACTAGTTTCTGGTGTTTGTAGGTAGTGTTAGTAGTCTACCAAGTGGCACCCGGTACAAGCGGGCTTGGGACAGACTAGGCACCGTGGCCGGGTATGCCAAGCGTCGCCCGTTTGGTGGGCTTGGAACCTTGTGCACATTGTTTGGGTCTGTGAGCGACACCCCGGCCGAATCTCCTTGCGGATGGAACCCGAATAGGTGATAAACCTGGACGAAAGACTTGTGTGGTTAGTCAGGTCGTGGCCGACTCCCTCGCCAGGCTTCCGCTTGAAGGTTGCCGAGATACACGACGTGTACATGGTGGTAAGTGGCGAGAGCATGTGTGAAGAAGTACACCCCTGCAGGGTTAACATCATCTATTCGAATAGCCGTGTCCGCGATAAAGGACTTCTGGGTTGCCTGTATAGTTCATAGATAACTTGAAGTGGATACTCTAAAATGCGCAAGATAAGTGTGAGTGCTATGGATGGCCTTCTCGTAGGGAGATGGGAGCGGATCCATAGTGGTGTATTGAATGGTGAATATGTGGACTCGTGTGCGCCACCTCAAAAGAGTTACTTGCAGTTGAAGTTTAGGATAGCCACCGAGTCAAAGCTGGCTTGCTGCAGTTAAACTCCACCACCCTCTTTTTTTGATACCGATGCATATGTAGTTTGTTCTGATGTAAGTCTTGCTGGGTACATTTGTACTCACGTTTGCTTAATTTATGTTTTTGCAGAGAGACTTCAGTCTCGCTAGTAGTTCCGCGTGGACTTCGCTGTTTAGCATGTTACCTCAGCTACGATCTTGTGCCCTCGGCAGGGTCTTGTAGACAGTCAAGCTTCTTAGCCTTTTTCATTTGTAGTTGTCTGTACTCAGAAAAGATAAGCTTCCGCATGTGCTTGTTGCTTGTATGACTTGAATGCCGGGTCATCAGAACCATGTTTGTAATATCTGGCTCTTCGGAGCCTAATGAATAAATACTTTGAGTCGTAGAGTTTTGTTGTGATGCCATGTTGTATTTACACATATCGGGCATATTGTGTGTATGATTGAAATGCTTGGTATGTGTGGGATCCGACAACCTAGTTGTTTATACTTGTTAGCCTCTCTTATGGGGAAATGTAGTCTAGTGCTTCCATTGAGCCATGGTAGATCTACTTCTGACCAGGTTTACGAGTCACGCTAACCCGATTACTACTGCTCGGAACACTTAGGCTGGCGGCATGTGATCCACTTCGTTCATGTGTACATCGCCGGGAAATGTCACGCGATGACTTCGAGTCACGCTAGCTTACTACAGCCGGGTTCGAAGTCCTGTTAGCCGATTACTACAGCCGGATTCACACGATGATGACCGACACGTTCGATCTTTGGTTCATGTATGCATGTCCCGTAAGTTAGCGCCACTTTGGGTTCACGATTAGTCATGTCGGTCCGGGTTCTCTGTCGTATGGATACTAGCGACACTATCATATACGTGAGCGAAAAGGCGCAAACGGTCCCGGGCCAGGTAAGGTGGCACCCGTGGGAATACCGTGTGTGAGGCTGCAAAGTGATATGGTGTGTTACATGCTAGATCGGCGTGACTTAGAATCGGGGTCCTGATAATCGAGTGGATCCTCATGCTCCTTATGCTCTTCACGCTCCTCATGGTTGACTTGTGGTTGTTTGTCGGCGGGGGGTCAAGGTTATCCGCATTATCTGGGGTGGCATTTTCTCTGGTGTCCGTGTTGCTCTTGTGGCTTCGATGCGCCTTGGAGCGGCGGCGCTGTCTGCAGCGCTTCGTCGACTCCTCACTGGGCTTGCCATTATCCTTACTGGTGGTGCCGTCATCTCCCTTCGGGGTGTCTACCATGTATATGTCATAGGTGGACGTGGCCGTCCAGCAGCCGGTCACGGGGGGAGTGCACTACAAAAAAAAAGACATCCGTGACATTTTGGGCCGAACGAATTTTTTGTGTGTCATACATATGACACTTCTATGACGATAATTGTGACAAAACCCGGTATCATCGTAGATGTGGTGGGCTCCTACTTCTATGACAAAAAATCATGACAGAAAATGGGCTTTTCGTCCTGGGCGGGCCGGAGACGCAGCTGCATGACATTCTTTGGGCCGTCCATGACGGAAAAACCGTGGTAGAAGCGAGGGAGGAAAATTTCGGGAGTTGCCGTTACGGTGGGAGGTCGAGGCGGAGCGATCGCGCTTTCTCAGACGACAAGCTGGCGTGTGTGCGGCGTTGGCTCTAATCGAACCCGAAGAGGCGTTGGGCTCTAAGCGAACCCGAGTGATTGCACTGCAGGCTATGCGTTCTGAACCCGGCGATCGATCGATGGCTGTTAGCGAACTCGATGGAGCGATTCGCCGCTCTCGCTGCTAGTGAGCGTTGGGGGAGGTTGGATGAGCGAAACCGTGGTGTGGAGGGCTGGATGAATAGTAGAGCGGTGGAGGTGGCCGTGGAGGGTGGCCGTGGAGGGTGGTTGAGCAGGACCCGTGGTGTGGAGGGTTGGATGAGCAGTGGGCGGTGGAGGGTGCCGTGTGGAGGGGTGGTTGAGCATGAGCCGGTGGAGAGCGCGGTGGAGGCTGGATGAACAGGAACCCGTGGAGGATGGAGGAGGTCGACGGTAGCCCGTGGAGGCTGGAGGAGGTCGACGGTGGAGATGAACAGTATCCCGTGGAGTCCGGTTTTGTGGTACGCCACACCCCTCCCCCCGTTTCGACCGTAGCGCTCCAACTCAAGTCCGTTTCGTCCATTTTGCGGTACGCCACACCCCTCCCGATCAACATGACCCCCGTTTCGACCGTAGGAGGTCCGTTTCCTCCGTTTTGCGGTACGCCACACCCCTCCCGATCAACAGGACCCCCGTTTCGACCATAGGAGGTCCGTTTCCTCCGTTCTGCGGTACGCCAGGCCCCTCCCGATCAACATGACCATGTTTCGCACGTGGCCGGTCGAACACAAGGCCATTTCCTCCGTTGTGTGGTACGCGAGGCCTCGCTTCCATCGCCTGTTCCGTCCAAGCCCTCCCGATGAACACGACCACGCATTCCGTTCCGACCCAGCCGGTTGGCTCCCCATGAACACGACAGCGGCGCTGTTTCTCCGTTCGACCCAGCCATGTGCGTTATCGCGGTAGGCATTGAGACCCTGCCCGTATGTGCGTGCGTGGCGTATTTTCTTTCTTGCACCCCGCCGCGTGTGCGTGCGTGTACATGCTACGTCGCGCGCCTCTACTACGACCGTGCGGCGCCTCTACACATCGATACGTGCGGCGCCTCTACATCGACCAAGTATGTACGTACACGTTCGCGACCAGAATGACAACGCTACGTGCGCTTCAACCAGGTGGGTCCCGTACCGCCGTGCACTTCCTTGCGTGCGAAGATGTAGGTGGTGGGTCCGGCAGGTCGAGCGAATCGTTTTGTTTTTTGCCCGGACGCACTTCCTTGCGTGCGAAGATGTAACTGGTGGGTCCAGCGGCGGTCGGGAAACATTTTTCAAAATCGTTGGCCCGTCTAGTGGGTCCCGGTATCGGTGAAGGAATCATTATTTTCACGTAATAAGGAGGCACTTCTTGCTGCGGCCGTGGACCCGACTATCGCCTCTCCACGCTGATCCACGTCCGATGGAAGTCGTTCCTTGACCACGTTGACCACGCTGCGCCGAGAGCACCAGGGCGGTGGACGACGACGAGGCCTAGGAAGGGAAGGCAGAGTCGGGGAAAGACGCGGCGATGGAAGCCAGCGGAGAGAATCTGAGGTTCTTTGGTTGGCTGCGGTGTGAGGCTCTTTGTCGCTAGCGAGGCACTGCCAGCCGTGGGAATAGTAGAGGCGGTGAGGCCTCCGCGGCAACCAACCGACCCACGAGAGGCGAGGAGCATGAGGCACGACCGCGCTGCTTTGGCGGTGGAGCAAGAAGACCAGAGGTTGAAGAAGCACTACGGCCGTTGGATGGACATCGTCGATCCTTTGGAGCTAGAATCGTTCATATTGACTAAAGTTGACAAAGGCCCCCATCCCGTCAACTTAGTAGGCCCTAAGTCAGCCTCCCACCATGGTGGGTCCCAACTAACAAGGGGAGTATTCATTTTTTTATGCGTAATAAGGAGGCACTTCCGGTGGGTCCGGTGACAATGTGGGAACGCGTTTTTGAAATCGCTGGCCCGTCCGGTGGGTCCCGATGAGTCGGGGAAGCGTTTTTTCGTGAAATAAGGTGGCCCGTCGGTGGGTCCCTGCTGTCAGTGGAGGAATAATTATTTTATGCGTAATAAGGAGGCACTTCCTTGCGGCCGCTGGACCTAGTATCGACCTCTCCACGTCTGATACTCTTACGATGGAAGTCGGTCGTTGACCATGTTGACCACGACGTGCCGAGAGCACCAGGGCGGTGGTCTGGACGACGGCGAGGCCTAGGAAGGGGACGACATGGAGCAGGGAAGGCATAGCAGATGGTAGCCCGCTCGGAGAGGAGTTCGAGGTTCTTTGGTTCGGCTGCGGCGTGAGGCTGCCGTCGTCCGCAGAATAACAGGGGTGTGGGTGAGTAGAGGGATACCTGGGCCAGCGGTGGGAATAGTAGAGGCGGTGAGGCCTCCACGGCATCTGGCCGGCCACGAAGAGCAGGAGCATCGGCACGACACGGCGCTGCTTTGGGCGGGTGGAGCAAGAAGACCGAGAGGTTGAAGAAGCACTATGGCCGTTGGATGGACATCATCACGATCCTTTGGAGCTAGAATCGTTCATATTGACTAAGTTGACAAAGCCCTCCGTCCCGTCAACTTAGTTGGCCCTAAGTCATCCTCCCACTACGGTGGGTCCCATCTAGCGAGGGTGGGTATTCATTTTTGTGCGTAATAAGGAGGCACTTCCTTGCGTGCGAAGATATAGCTGGTGGGTCCGACATGTCAGCGGGGGGAACATTTTTTCGCGAAATACAGAAGCCCTTCCGGTGGGTCCCAGCTGTCAGGTGGAGGAATCATTATTTTGCATGTACAGTCCACGGCCGATGGATGTCGTTCGTTGACCATGTTGACCAGGCCGCGCTGAGAGCACCATGGCGGTGGACGACGGCGAGGCCTAGGAAGGAACGACACGGGCCGGGAAGACTCGGCAATGGTTGCCTGCGATGGGGAATCTGGTTTCTTGGTCGGCTGCCATCGCGGAAAATAACGGGGAGGTGTGGGTGAGTAGAGGAATGGCCTGCCAGAATGAAGTAGGGTGAGGCGGTGCAGCCTGTCTTGGCACAACCCGCCACGGAGGCGGAGGAGCAGTCCCACCGAGCTGGTTTGGTAATTTGGAGCAAGAAGATCAGATATTGAAGAAGAAGACGTCCGTTGGATTAACATCCAAAGGTCTTCGCTGCTAGAATCGTTTGTGGACTAAGTTGACAAAGCCAAAGTACACGTCAACCTAGTAGACCCACAAGTTAGCCTCCAAATCTGTCCCCAAACAGCATACAGCCCGAAATTTCATCCGGATTCAAATTAATTTTAAATCTAAATATACCTTAATTTAAATTCAATGAAATTTTACCCGCACAAAAACAATGAAATTTAAAATATCAAAATCCGAAGAAAACAATATTTGGGAACTAATTGCCTGTTTGTTGTATTTTTTCATTTTATGACCCATTTATTATTACTTATAGCCCATTTCTTATTACTTATAGCCCATTTCTTATTACTTATAGCCCATTTCTTATTACTTATAGCCCATTTTACGGGCAAAATGCATCCTCCTCGTCTTGAAAGATTTCGGCCCACGAGGCGTAGAAAAGCAAGTAGGCCTATGTTGGTTATACGCAAAAAACAAAATAGCTGGCTAGCCATTTTTGAAAGGAAAAAAAAACAAAGCTGGGCTGGTCATGTGCTAAACATATGAAATAAAAGCACAGGCTAGGCAGGGCCACGGGTCCCGCACAACCAGATTGATACCCTTCTCCATCCCCAAAAAACAAAATTATGCATTCTTTGGGTCCCTCTTGTCATCCTCACCATGTACATTCATCTCCTTATTCCTCTCGGTAGTTGACCATGTTGACAACACCGAGGGCAGCGCTGGCCAGCGGCGCTGGAGGACGATGGTGAGGCCTCGGACGAAACGAGCAGAGGCCGGGAAGATCACTGACCACCCGGGAGGCGGGAAGCGGGAGTCCTGCCGGCGCTGGTTTGGCTTTTAGGCTCGAGGAAGAAGAGATCAAGAAGCGTGACGAGACGTTGAATGTCAATCGAGCAGTCAAGGTTGGCACAATCGTTTTTTACTAAGCGGACACCAAGTAGCATACTTTTTTATATATAGGAAGAAAACTGCGAGGAAAATGCGTTCGTATGCCGTCCTCCTCACAGGGAACGTTCGCCACATAAGTGACTAGCACCCTTGGTTTTCAACCGAGAGGTCTTGGGTTCGAGTCCGAGGAACTCTCAATTTTGTCCTCCTTCCTTCCTCGCAAAAAAGGGGAAATAAAATCAAAGACTTGGGAAGGCGTATAGAACAAGCTAGTGTACCAGTAAAGAGACATTGCCGAGTTTTAGAAAAAAGAAAGACGTGCTCCTGTAGCTGGTTTGAATCCAAACCTAGACTATGACTATATATGGTGCTATGCTACACTTCAAGTAATGAAACTGACATATCCAACATTCGCTTCTCCTCTTCTCTACTTACTCTGCCTAGCATCAGAAGCTCTGGCCGCAGCAACCATGTCCGCTGGTTGCTCGTCCACCTACTCTTCAGCAGGCAACAACCAGATATGCGCCAAGTCGCCACCCGCACCATCGCATGTGGGTCTCATCACACCCCGCACCACGCGCACACCAGCCGATTGCTCATCGCAACCCGCTGCCGTTGGTGTGGTGCCTTCTTGCAAATCACGCAGAGTCATCCGTCGCGTCTCAACCACAATCCGCAACCCCGGCGAGTCTTCTACAAATGCCCGAATCATGGGGTAATAATATGTTTAAGTGTTGTTCTGCTGCTTTCAGTTGCTGATTTTTCAATAGTTTGGTTGATGATCTTCCAATTTGATTAAATGCGTAAAAGGGAAGATTCGTGTGATTTGTATTTCGGGAAGTTCTTGATGTGGGGAATGCAACTACGCTGATTATTTGGTTAGCGAGGAATCCCAATACCAAGAGGTTGGGGTGTTGGACAAATGGCGAAGGAGCGGCGAAGAGGAAGATGGAGAGCGAGAAGGTTAAAGACGCAGTTCCTCGATCATGGCCAAGCAACAAGCTGCTGAGCGGCCTTGACAACAATGAGGAGATGAAAGAGCTTGTGTAGATAATGGGCAAAATCGATGTGCTCTGTGGGATGATTGTCTCTTTATTTGCGGTGTATGTAGCACTTTCGTGATGTATTCGGGCTACGACATGAGCACTTTTTGAAACTAGTAATGAATGAAACACATGTAGCGAGTGGGCGTGAGTGTTGTGAACATCTAATGATTTCTATTAATGGAAATCAGGGGTATCCCTTTGCTCATATAAATAAATAGATAGCGGAGGCCTGTCGGGTCAGCTTTGTTCTCATTCAAGGCGTCGAGCAAATTGCAGTCCAACAGCAAACTATGTCATCAAATTCAAGTTTCACAGCCAAATATGAGTACAACTAAACAACAATGTCATCATGTTTTAGTTGTCATACAATCACCAAACACAAATCAGCATACATAACAAGTGATGTTCTCACAGAAAATACTAAACAACATGTTCATCAGGTTTGATTGTCATAGCAAACACAATTTCACATAGTAGATAAAAATGTCTTACGACAAGCAAATCGACAAAAGCAATGTAATCATCATCCGCAGCAGCAGCGTCAACATCTTCGCCATGTGTATCGATCTGAATCGTAATTCCCCACGGTGTCATCTTCTTCTTCGTCCTCAACGTCCTCGAACGTTGGCTTCTTCTTGATCAACTCTTGTATGTCCACAAAGCCACGACATGCAATCTTTTCTCCGGCATCATTGGCGTGATGGTTCTCAAAGATATTAGGAACATCTGTGTTATCTTGTACATCGGAGCGATGTAAGCATCATCTTGTTGTGCAACTTCATTAAGCAATTCCTCTGCTCAAACCTTTGCAATACTCTCCGGTCATCGCTACGTGCAAATGTGTCTTCCAAGAAAAATATCTGTGTTGCTTGATTTGCCAAAATAAAAGGCTCGTTGGTGCGTACGCCGCCTTGACATTGATGGATTTGAAATAATCATCAGCTCTGGGTTTTGTGATCACGGAAAACAGGTTATACCAACGACTGCACATGAGTAACCACACCGATGATCCTCGAAATGGAGATATCACTGCAATCGAACAATGTATGCATTATGTTAGCATACATTTCAGTTGTCTCTTTTCATACGATCCATGCTCATGATGGCCTTTGTTTTGTGTCTTTCGCCTTCGTCTCGTGCAAGGGTGTTGTAGCGCACATCTCCAACAATGCAAGATTCATAATGTCTTACCCGAGTATCGGGACCCATTGCTAGTGAGTAAAGGGCATCATCAACGCCTGCCCATCCTCCCGCATCTTCTTAACCTATGGTTAGAAAATAGACAAGCTGATCATCTTATGTACTCAATATATTAAAAAAGCGGTGATTGCACTTCAAAAGCTTACATGGTTCTTGAACCATTTCGCAAATCCTGCCATAACCAGTTTGTCAATGTTTCTTGGATTTTTGGTAACTCCTCTTTGTACATGCTGCACAACATAGTGATCGCGTCAAACATCTAAATATATAAGAATGTGCTGCAAGTTTAGTAGATTACGATGTATAAGCTGCGATTGCACTTACTTGATATAAGGTAGTATCTCGGGACGGTTATTCAACACATACCAAACCATTTTGTCCAAATCTTTAGGTTTGTCCTCTTGTCGACTCTTCCCTGCTTTCGAGCAGAATAATCGAAAACATTGAGCCCGGATTGTCTTCACCCACCTCTTTGCTAAGTTGATCAATTTGTTTCAATGTATTTTGAGCGAGAATGTCAAGCTTCAGAGCAATGTAGGCCTCTCGCAATGGAACCCTCGGGTCTAGCTCTGTTCCTAACATAGCCCTTGAAAGTGCCTAGCCGCCTTTCAATAGGGTACATCCAGCCATCTTGTCTTGGACCTCTAAGTAGTGCCTCATCATGTAGATGAACAGCCAAATGCACCATCACATCAAAGAAGGTTGGAGGATATATCTTCTCAAGGTCGCATAGGATAGTTGGTATCTTGTCTCTAAGACGCTCCAAAGCATCTATCCCGATATTTCTCTGCAAAGTTCCACGAAGAATTGTCCCAACTCTGCAATCGCTCTCTGTATAAGTCGGCGGCCCAATCCTCTAAGGATAACAGTAAAACCCTTTGAAGTAGGGCGTGGCAGTCATGAGTTTTCAACCCTTGTACCTTGTTTCCATCTCAGACCGACTCTCCTTTCGGGGTTGGAAGCAAATCCATGTGGGAATCTCACACGGACAGGACCTCGCAGAATTCTTTTCTTTTACCTTGTCCAAGGCATACACGGTGGTGCCATATCCGTGGTTTACCTTCATCTTGCACCGCAAATCCTTTCGATACCAGTGTGTCAAATCAATCCTAGATTTTAAGGTATCTTTCGTCTTGCCTTCAATGTTAAGAAGTGTGCCGATAATGCTGTCACATATATTTTTCTCGATGTGCATCACATCAAGATTATGCCACAGATCCAAATCTTTCCAATACTCCAAGTCCCACTAAGTGGACCTGCGGGTAAACAATAATCTCTCTTCTACCATGCCACACTTCCTTTTCCCGCTACCATTACCAGGATGGTTTCCTGGTGTAATATGCCTGACCTTCTCTAATTCCACTTGCAACTCATCGGCGGTGAGCCTCTTTGGCGCATCACGGTTTTCATGCTTTGCATTGAACACATGTCTTGGTATTTTCTAGGATGCGGCTTGTCCTTGGCAAGGAAGCGGCGGTGTCAATGTAACGAGATCTTGCTAAGTATTGCGATGACAATGATTCTGTCACAGCGAACACATGCATTGTAACCATGTGTCGTTCGCCCGACATAGTGCCCAAAGCGGATAATCATGGATGCACCAAATTACAACAAGCACGCAGAAAGAAATCAGCTGGTGGGCTGCTATATAGGTCTCGAATGAGAACACCCTTCCATAGCTGTTGAAGTTCCTCCACAAGAGGCTCCATGAACAAATCAAAATCCTTTCCGGGACTTTTTGGACTGGGATGAGCAAGGCCATCATGTAGTTTGATTCTTTGGTGCGAGACATTTGGAGGCATGTTGTGAGGATAACAAGCACCGCCACATGCTATATGTGGTGCTTTGGCCAAATGGGTTAAATCCATCTGAAGCTAAGCCAAGTCTAATGTTTCTCGGGTCGTGACAAAATCTTTGTGTTTATCATTGAAGCTTTTCCACTCACTACCATGAGATGGATGGCTCATTACATTCGATCTCTGTACTCCTGGTTCCTAGAATGCCATAGTACATCCTCTCTTGTTTCATCATCATGAAACAACCTCTGCAATCTTGGTGTAATTGGAAAATGTCTCGAGAACATTATGAGAACCCTCTTCAAAGATCGCCATCTTTCCATCTTGATGATTTGCATTTGGGCATTCACTTAAGTTGGCATAATCCTTCCTAAGCAGAACACAATTATTCTTACAAACATGGATCATATCATATCCAATTCCAACCGCACGAAGGAAATTCTTCATTTCTTTGTAGGTGTGTGGCAGCTCGAGACGATCTGGGAAAGATTTATGGAAAGCAGCCAACATCGATCGAATGATTTGTTGGTCATCCGCTCGATGTCTTCACCGAAGAAAGGTGACCATAGCTGAGAATCTTGACAACTTATTTCTGGGGTGACAACAACGTTGCATTGTTCCAACATGCGGGCCCACCATTTTTCTTCTGCGGTGAAAGTTCACGGAATGCACGAGCATTTCGTAGCATTGTTTCAATGTTGGTCAAACTCATCGGCTCCGCCACCACCACCTCCTCCTCCTCTTCCACGAGCATCGAGCAGATCAAGATGGTGATCTGCTGCTTCCCGTAGTCAATAACATTGGCGTTCAAAGCTTCACCATGATGAACCCACCTAGTATATGTGACCGACATCCCATACAAGTGTAGATGATTTTGCACAGTTGATCGGGGTCTTGTAACTGAATTCATACAAGCTGCTACACGGAAGAGCACATCTGATTTAGGACCACCGTACTCAGCTCGATAAAGTTCATGAAGTTTTCAACCCCTCGACATATGCAAGCGAGAGAATCTTGAGCAGAAGTTATCCAAGTCCGTCCATCTGTTAGACATACAAATTAGTTCTTCTACTAGATATTACAGGAAAACATATATGCTTTTTATGAAGTCCGAAAAAAAATACCTAGGTCGATGTCTAAAGCTATGGCAAGATATTTGGACGAGCAGATCTAAGTAACGAAATATATGTAAAGCTAATTCAGCAAACAGATTTGAGTGCTAAATTATGGCAGGCTGTTTCAGCGATCAATGAGCCGAGCACACACCATCGAACTATCAAGGCCATCGCAGCAACAAAGATCGAGTATAAAGCGGTGTAGAGCTATTTCACCTAACAGATTGGCTACTAGACCATGGCAATCGTCACAATAAATATATGGCAGGATATTTTAGCAACTAATCGGCCTTGGCATGCCATCTCAGCTAAGCAGATTGAGTGCGAAGCAGGGCAAGGAAGCTTCTTAAGCGAGCATATTGTGATAAACTACTTCGCAAACGGTGAGATTAACGGCGTCTATCGGCTAACATTCAGCGCTACACCGACATGAGCGGGCCTCGTCTAGAATGCGCGTACCATGGGAGAAGTTGACCACCGTGCGTCTCCACCTAACGTCGCCGGTGAGTGGCGGTGACGATCGCCGTGGCGCCTCCAAGAACGTAGCCAAAGGTGGCGGCGCGGCTAGAGGACGGCAGTCTCGAGAGCGTCTCGTGGAGCGAGAGGATCGCGTCGTCCCCTCGACGAATCATGGCGCCGACGTGATCGGCAAGGCGGGAGGGCGGCTTTGGCGGAGCGAATGGAGTGGAGGGGGACGGGGGGGGGGTTTGGGGAATATTTGGCGAAGGCGGTTGAATCAATTTGGGGGAATTTTGTGTGGGGGGGGAGCATTTTAGCGCGGTGCATGGGGAGTTTAGCGCATGGTCGTTTTCTCTAAGTGCAGTCCCACGTGTCGCTGAAGAGGCAAGTCAAGCGCGCCCGCTTATGTGAGCCATGTGCAGGACCGAGCGTGTGTGGGGTGCAATGCGACCATGACAGGAGTGCTGAGGTACCGCCTTTTTACTTTTAAACTAGGTGCTTCGCCCCTCAAAAAAATGTTGCTTCGCGATCCATCGATACTACTACTAGTAATCCGGTAATCCCGACTAAAGCGGCGCTGCGGGTCTTTTCCAGCGATATTTGGGAGGTTGGCTTAGTTGGTTTTTTAGATTTGTCTCGGTTCAATAAAAGCAGAGTTGGTGATGATGGTGTGCTGCCATCCTGCAATATAGGCCGTCCGATCTATATCTAACGGATAGGAAGGAAACTATGACAATTTACCCGCACTCCTCTCCACATTTGCAGATAAGGCTTTCCCTCGTTCATCCTTTTCTCCCACAAGATCTTGATCTTCCGTGCACTAGTACTCCTACAATATGTATATTATTGTGAAAGTTCATATACACCGGCCGAGATTAATGCAAACACGGCAGATTTTCATTACATTTCGAACTTTTATAAGACAGAAAAATAAAAGAAACCCGACCCTAAACCTATTCTACGGCAGCGATCGGCGTCCTCCATCTGCGATCTCTATATGCGGGGCGGGGTTCAAGACCGTGAAGTGAAGGTGCGGTCTCCGCGAGGAAGAGTAGAACACGGGATACGGACGGCCAGTTGGCACACCATGCCCCGCCCTCCCATGCCCTACTCATCCTGAGGAGTCCCGACCCGGCGGTGCCGGACGTTGACGGCGGCAAGTAGGACGCGTGGCAGACGGTGCTCCCGTCGTCGGCCGCCAGCGTAGCCACCGCCAGCGGTCGCGTCGCGTCCGGCCACGCCGCTATTGCGTCGCGAGAGGCGACTTGAGCGAAGCGGCGACCTCGAGCTTCATCCCTAAGACAAGCTCTCCGCAGAGCGTTCGCACTTGCGGTCATGGCGGATGTGGTGTCGGTAGGAGGACGATGCGCTATGGTGTGGAGGTTAGCTGGGCGTTGTCGCTTTAAGTAGCGCATTCCGTGAGGCCAAGCGTCCGGTGCGCTATTAAGTCGCCGGAGTTGGTTCCTCGACGCACCGAGCCTCTGCGATGACATCTGAGCAGACGACATGAATGCGGGCAGCCTGGCGCCGGCTGGGAACGCGCCACGCGACGGCGCGAGGGCGAGGGCTTTGGTGTGCCGGGGTAGTCACCGCGGTCGTGGCAACGTTGGAGATGCCCTTTGCTCAAATCGATCCCGCATGTCATTGAAAAAGCAAGACGACCCGCATGGTCTCAGTCCAGAGGATGCAGTTGGCGCTACACCACTCCATGGACGCGTCGCGGCGCCCCGTGCATCCTGACGAGCCGGGTGTTGGGGTGTGTTTGGATTGTGGCAAAGTGCACCTTACCAAAATTTTGGTCATGACCCAAAGATTGGTCTTTGTTTGGATGGTTGCCATTTCTTTGGCATGCCAATGAACTCTAGCCAACTCTAGTTCATTTTCTTGCCAATGTCGGCCAAATCATGGGCAACCAATACCTCAACCAAAATTTTGGCTGAGGGAAGCCATGGTGCGCACAGCAAGGATCACCTGGCGGATTACTAAAATTTGTCGAACCGCTGATCATAGTATCCGACAAAATCGCCATATAAAGCGTCGGTGCACAGACCTGCTTGCTTGCTCGCGGTTATATACTCCTCCTATCTCGAAGTTCTTCGGAGCAGCACGTTTTATGTGTAGTCAGGAAGCCGATCTCTACTATGTTCACCGCGAGGTCGCGGGGCGTTCAACAACGCCCCGGCGGTATTGTTAGATTCGATACGCACGCCTAGATTTCGTACTTAGATGGTTTCCGAAGTCCCTATGGTGCAAGATTAACTAGTACTCCGGTTTCACATAGGCGAGTAAGTCATCTTAGGCTGTGCACCGTGACCAAGGAGGTAGGCTCAACGAGACGACATTAATGTTTATTTACTAATTAATAGTATTGCATGCAATGAACTAACCATCGCATGTCATGTTTGATAGTCTCAAGTCATTAAAAGCGGACATCCGGATGTCTTATTGGTTCATATGTCAAGAAACAAGCGGCGAGGCTAGAACTTGATGCGGAGCGCGCGGATGCCGCTGCCATCGATTTGGCCTCAGCAGATGAACCGACATCACCGGATATGAACGGCGGCGAGGCTCGACCGACGCAGAGGCGCTGAAATTATACTCATTGGAAACTCCTTTCCCATACTAAATTGACCATATGGCGTGTAAGTTGCATGTCCATATTATTACTCTGAACCATTTGGTCGTAGTTAGCCTCAAAAACGAGATTCGACGCTCGTATGCTTGTGTGTTATGTCATATATTATTGACTTCTCCGCATTTGCGTAAGTTGCATGTCATATACTTATTACTCTAACATTTGGTCGGGAGAGCTCGAACCCGACGCCGAAGCCGAGTATGCCGCTGCCATCGAGGCTCTCCCGTCAGCGGATCAGCGGACGCCTATGACTTGCTAGGCCTCGCATGTCGCCATCTAATGGGTTCGCCACGCGCAGATCCTCATCAAGTATACGCCTCTGCTGATTTATCTCGAGTAAAAGTGGAGGCCGAGTGGTATAACAAATGACGCGAGAGCGGGACGCCGGCAGCGACGCCGGTTTCTCTCAAACTTCGCCAAGCGAGCTAAAGACGCAACGTACGGCCTCTCCATTCGGCGAAAGGATAGTGAGGGTTCTTATGGCTGCAACGTTTTTACGCGATATGGATCTTTTGTTGTGTAAAACATACCGATTGTTATGCAAGTCGCATGACCGTCTACCACTATTCAAAGCGGTTGGATGAACCTTTATCGCCGCCCTACGCCATCGCCCTAAAACCACACCAAATCTCCAGCCCTTCTTCCTCACCTCTTGATCCCTAGCCACATCAATGCATCACCTAGTTCGACGAGTTGCAGTGCGACGGATACTCCGCTGGACTACAACATACTTATGAGCGCCGCACAAATTATGTGTCGAGGTCGGTGCCATGTACCTCCGCTCCTAAGCTCGCTGGCGCGGGCTAATCCTTGTTTTCACATGCATAAGCTACGCGGTCGCTGAAGCCGCTCCAATGTTCATCGCGGAGGTTACAGGAGGTAAGGCCCCCCGAGGGTATGAGACGATGCGACTGCCGATGGTTGCTACCGAGTCCCCTATGGTGCAGGAGGACCAGCGGTTCGACATGGCGATACTAAAGGAGGACCAGGAGGCTCAACGCTGGACGCTGAGCGCTGTAGGCCGCTTCGCTCAATATCGAGGCTTTCCTAGCAAGCTTGGCAAACCGATGTCGTGCTATGTGAACCGCAAGCGGCGAGGCTCAAGACCCAAGGCGGAGATAAGTATCAGATACCGTCTCGGTTTATCGAGTCCCCATCAGAGTTACCGACATGACTATAGATATGAAACTAAGAGAATGCTCGATCGACGATGTCAGGGCGCGGATGCCATCTCATCACGCCTTTCGCGGGCGGAACCGGATGTTCCTGGACACGAATCCGGAAGTGAGAGGACATTTTTCTGGAGCGCCGGATGCATCTCACACGCCTGTTAGTTAAATCTTTAGTCCGGATTTGCACCGGGCGGCGGAGGCTCGATTACTGGAGCGCGCGGATGCCGCCGCCTATCGAAAATTCTCCCCAGGACGGAACCGTACGCCCCGACTAGGACCGGTACTAGTGTTTCTTCCCGCAGAAGCGCATTCGCTTGAATGAGGGTCGGAGTTTTCCTTCGATAACCTCGCTTCACGGTCAGATACGGCGCCGTACGGTTGTTCAAGGCCGCAGACCAAAGAGCTATTTAGGCCATCTCTTCTCATCAGCATTGATTAATGCAGCGCCATGTTATATTGTTACTATGGATCTTTGCACTTCCGTAAATACCATTGCAGAGGTCGATGAGTTCACCATGTCAGCTTGGTTGGATGAATATCCTACGCCATCCAACCTTCTTGCCTCGATAGTGTTAGATGGCCCTTGCAATTTGTCCATGTTGATATATACGGCCTTGTGTACAAAACAATGGATGGTAGTAACTATATTTGAATTCTTTGCCCATTGCGTGACGCCGACGACTTTTTTTGTGGTTTACGTAAGTGCGCTCGACGGAGAACACATCATTGAGGGAGACCACGGTAAGTCGTCGCAAGTTGTCACTTGCAAGCCGAGACAACCGCCTTTATTTGCATCCAGGAAGTCCTTTACTAGTACTACTACTAGGAGTACTAGCGCGTAGATGGTTTCTAAGAAGATTATGGAGAAGCCGAGTCAAGAGTGAAATGATAGTTGCTTCATCCGCGCTTTGTGATTTGACGCCTCACCGCATGTGTGATTTGTGATAGAAGGACAGGGAGTAGACTGCGGTCTATATTGTACTACTCCTACATGCGCCCAAGCATGGGAGAAAGAGAGAGACATTGCATTTTTCTATCTCTTCAATCAATCAATCAAGGAGCTCGGTTCCATCTTTTGGCTTTGGCAACGCCGTCCACAATGGCTCTAACGATGCCAAAATCTATTTTCACATTTGGCTACATTGTGGATGCCCTTAACTGCATCTACTTTGTTTTGCTCCCCTTGTGCTATCTATACAAATCTCAATTATATTGATCTAAAAAATTATAGAATCAAAGATTAGTAAAAGGAGGTGATTTTGCCATGGATGGCGGGGAGGTTTCTTATTTTGAGGACGTTGTCCTGGGCGTTTGCTAACATGCGGTCCCATGTGTCGTTGCTTACCGTTTCTGATCCGCCGGCCCATGACAAGGAGGCGTAATAACTATGAAGCAACACGTGGTTAAGTTGAAGATGATGAGGAGAAGTTTATCAAGTTGATCCGAGGCCCCACATGAGGCGTAATAACGGGAGAAGCAACACGTGGTTAAGTTGAAGAAGATGAGGGAGAAGCTGATTCAAACAACGAGTGAAATGATGGCTGCTTCATCCCTCCAACTTCTTTTTTTAGCATTATTACTTCGCTCCTCCAACTTAATCGCATGAAAGGTGCAGCTTTGTGATTTGACGCCTCATTGCTCATTACACTACGCCGGCGCCATGACTGGGTAAGCCACCCTGCCGTACCGCTGATCAGATTCCGGTATGGCACGTGGGACCCGGTAGCTTGATGTCCCACATGTCAGCTAAAAGGGATTAGAAGATTTATGAAAGCGAAGCGCCCACTTCTACGATGGAGGAGTAGACGATTACACGCCCAGTGAACTGCTCACTTGTATCAGATAGTACTATAGTTTTGTTGTTTCGCATTTATCCATCGATACAAACCCGATTAAACAGAAAGGGCGGGATTTTCCCCATGGTAGATGATACACGCATACATTTCAAAGGCAATTTTAATGTATGCAAACTGAATAATTATAAGTAACAATATGATATCTAGTAAAACTAAAAACAACATATGATTTATTGTGTTAGAGTGTAGTAGTAGTGTCAGTACAGCATAGTTGTTAGATGTAACATGCGAGAACGCGTAGAGATGTAGTTTTGGAGGCCTACAGAGAGAAAAGCGTAGTACTGGCCACCGAACTTCGTAATAAGCTGATTACGGTCACTATATATCGCTTTTGGCGTGTGATTATCCTGGCCACTTGCTCACAGCTCAAAGCATCGGATTGCACTCTCGTTGACCGCCAAATAGTTCGCGGTGGCGCCATGTTGACTAGTTAAATTGACCACGCCTTGTGGGTCCCACTGCCGGTCACAAGATAGGGAAAAGGTCGATAAACACAAATTTATACAAAGCCGATAAGGCTCCAACCCGCGTAACGGAATCACCTGGTTGTGTATGTGTCTCGTCGGTGTGGATCGATGTGCGCATGCACGCAGTAGGTTGAGCACTTGAGCGTGAGAGTGTGTGTTGGTCGGTGGTGTACCGGTGTGCATGCATGCGCGCGTAAAAGTGCAGGGAGTGTTGCGCGGGTGCAGCGTGGCCCTCGTGTATGCGTGAGTGCTGCGTGCGCAAGGCAAGTGCATGTGTTGTGTGTGAGTGTTGCGTGATGGAGTTCGTGGTGTGCATGCGCGGCGTGTGTATAATCACCACACCAGCTCCCCGGTGGTGTAAAAATGCACGGCCAAGATACCAATACACAGGCCACCTTGTTCCGCTGTGCTCGCCGTCATGACTTCGCACCATCATCAACAAAATATTTTTGTCGCTTTGTTTTCATTCTTACTAGCAAGATGCCCGCAGGCTTTCACGTAACATCAAGATGCATTTGTATGACTTGTTTATCTTATGAGAGAAAAGGATGAATGAGGGGAAGGCCTTATTTGCAACTGAGAGGTGTGGGTACCTTTGCAAAACTGCCATAGTTCCTTTCCTATCTCGCCGATATAAATCTGATGACCCTATATTATAGGATGGCAGCACACCATGTATCACGCCTCGACGCGGCTATATCTCCCACGTGTCAAGCACCCACTTAGAGGCATAACCGCATTGAAAGCAATGTCGCAAGTGAGGTAATCTTCACACAACCTGCATGTAATACATAAGGGAAAGAGATACATATTGGCATTACAAATGCCACTTCACACAATACATAAATAAACATCCATCATTCTGAAAGTACACTCAAGGTCCGGATTTAACGAACTTAAAATAAAAGAAGATAACCCAAATGCTACACGATCCCCGACGTCCTAACCTGGCTCCACTCACTCGATCATCGGAAAAGAGCCATAGTAATCCACCACGTGCCTCGGGCCAAACTCCCACTTGAGCTCGGGTTGCGCTTACCACCGCAGACTGCATCGCTTACACTCAAGCAACTGCTTTGTAGAATCTGTGAGTCACGGGACTCAAGAATCTCACACCCCGAGATCAAGACTATTTAAGCTTATAGGAGGACAGAGTTTGAGGTGGAGTCACAAAGAAGTTTACTCAGCATATATGGTGGCTACATTCGCAAAAGAGAGCGAGAAGAGGAGCAAAGCACGGTCGCGGAAGCTAGTAGCGATCAAGAAGTGATCCCAACTACTTACGACCAAACATTACTCCAACATCAAGGCTCACTTCCCCGACTACCACGAAGAGACTCATCACTGCTACACACGCTGTTGATGTATTTTAAATAAGTCAACTTCGGTTTTCTACAACCCGACATTAACAAATTCCCATCTGCATCTATAACCGCTGCAACGGCACTGGCTGAAGATAATAATTTGCGTTGGGTGTCCCAACTTAGCCCATTATAAGCTCTCTCACGGTCAATGAAGGATATTCTTCTACCGGAAGACCCGATCAATCTCGAATCCCGGACTACAAGACATTTCGACAAAGAACAAAACAAGACCAGCAAAGTCGCCTGATTGTGCCGACAAATCCTGGAGTAGGAGCTGCACATATCTCATTCTCGTGGCACATCCGGATGAGCAGTCCGCATAACTAAAACTGCACCTCAAGCTCTTTGAGGGGCGCCTTATAAGCTTCTCAGTTCGGGCCAGATCAAGGAACACCTGTCCGGGGTTAGAAATAAAGATGACCTCTGCTCACGGAACCCGGGGAAAAAGGCTTAGGTGGCAAATGGTAAAACCAAAGTTGGGCCTTGCTGACGAAGTCTTATTCAAAGCGAACTGTCCAGGGGGTCTCATAAATCACCCAACCGTAAGGGACGCGAAATCAAGGAACCTAACACTGCATGACGGAAACTAGGGCGGCAAGAGTGGAACAAAACACCTGCGTATAGGCCGAGTCTTCCACCCTTTACCAAGTATATAGATGCATTAATTATAGCAGATATATTGTGATATCCCCAACAAGCAAACATGTTCCAACAAGGAACAACATCTCCATGAACCCAACAAGGAACAAACTTCAACTTCAATTCCTAACTAGCAACGCTTATAAGAGGGCTGAGCAAAGCGGCAACATAGCCAATCAACGGTTTGCTAGGAAAGGATGGTTAGGGCTGACATGGCAATATGGGTGGCATGATATAGCAAGGGATAGGCATCGAAAGCATAGGCATAGCAAAAGGGTTAGCATCTAGCATAGCAAAGATAGAAGTGATTTCGAGGGTATGGTCATTCGCTCGAAAGTTCTCAGAGTTGTCGGAAGCTTGATCCTCGTAAGGTTGCTCTCATGTGTTCCCTCGCTCACTTACTCTGCCTCCCTGCTCTACCCAAAAGCAAGAACACAAACAAAGGAACCACAATAAATCACGTGCACATGCAACATGATGCATGATATGGCATGAGATGCAGATGATATGCAATGCGATGCGCATCCGGAAGGAAAATGATGAACCAGGCATCAACTTGGCAAAACCAAGTATGTCACCGAAAGAGGAGATGATTTCGGCTGAAATCGATATAAAGATCACCGGAATCGATGCACGGTTTCCAAATGACAAGCCAAACAAGAATGGCACAACTCGCCATTAACAAAGATGATGCCACTTAGAAGCAACAAGCAATTAAGCCATCTGCACCTAAACGTACTCAACAAAGTATATGGCAGTGATCTACTCAAGATGCTTGACAAAAGATGAACACTGAGCCACAAGCTAAACATCACATCATAACAGGTCCAAACACGCATGGCAAAAGTGCAAAATATATCAGCTTCATAGACTTAGTGAAATTACTAAACATGGCAAAATCAGCATCGGATGCAATGTTCGAGCAAGAAAACAAACATGCTACAGGAACTTATAATAGCAAAAACAAGGCATGGTATGAATCTACTCAAAGTATAGAACAAAAGTCCCTCATCTGCACCATAAGCCAAAAGGATCAGTAAAATATAGTAACACCCATGTCAATATAGCAAGTTTCGCTAATGATTCAAAGAATGTGGCATGACAAAAAACAGATAACAGCTAGGCATGTTTAAGAGCTCGATGCACCTCATCTATAGAGCATTACATGATAAAATAAGCATACATACATCATAGAAGACATAGCATAGAAGATATACGTGGCAAGAACAACAGTATAGCATACACGATCAACTCACAACAACCTTGGTAAAATTTGAATAACATGTAAACAATCTGCCGTGAAACATTTTATAGCAAAAGTAGAGCTCGATTGACTCAAGCTATGGCACTCCATAATAACTAAACAAGGGCATGGATGGATAGAGCATAAACCATATGTTCAAAACATCTCATGAAGTATCTCAAAATATGCATGGATCTCTTGTAGCACTCAAGTTAATATGACATAAAAAAATATCAAGAAAACAGGGCTGAAATCAAGAACATCAGAAGCCTAGTTTGTATGCTTGTGCTAGTCACCACAGAGATCACAAAAATACATGGTATACACCCCTAGAAAGATGGTATGGCACATTACAAAACACATGTAGTACTCAAGTTCATAGGATGGACACATCAATCATGGCAAAATGACAAAGTGCATGTTCTAAGAAACGAAACTAACATCACATAGCCCTCTTCTAACAGCATTTCGCATCAAGATGAGCTCAAATGAAAATGATGCAATGAGATGAAATGATCTACTATCGAGGCAAACATTTGACATATTACATCGCATCTAAACGGAGCCACAGTGCAAAGTTATGATGCACTAAAATGCAACAAATATCACCAAAAAATGACTTAGAGGAAAACTGGGAGGAGAGTCAACCCCTCGGATTGATCCAGATCCACAAGCTCGAGGGTGGGAGGCGGCCGGAGCAGCCCACGAGGAGGAGAGGGAGGCTGGGGCCGGAGGGCGGCCATGGCGCGCAAGGGCGGCCGGGGCTGGTGGCTTGGCGGCCGGGCGGCGGGCAAGGCTGGGTGGGACGAGGCTGGGCGGAGACGGCTGGGGGCTGCCCGGAGGCGGCGCGATCGGGCCGGAGGGTTTCACTGGCCCGGCTGGCCGGGCGCCGGGCGGGCGGGGGGCGGGCCGGACGCCACGGGCCCGTTGGTCGGCCGGGGGGAAACGTTGTCCGTCCGACCGGGCGGTTCCATGGGGAGGGATTTCATCTATGGTTTTGGGAATTGATCCAGATTTGGGGGAAGATGATATTTATAGGTAGAAGGAGCTAGAAGCTCCAAATGGAGGCGGTTTCCCAACTCGTGATCCAAGAGAGCATGGAAGTGACTTAGATGGGTTATTGGACTATTTTGGAGGGGTTGGGCTGCAACTTAAAAAGAGGCCTTTTTGAGTGTTAACGCTGAGTACCAACGAGCTCCAAATGACCCAAACTTGAAGTGGTTCAGGGGTATACCAAGGCCACTTGACAAACCTCGTCCATTCCGAGAAAGTTTAGACCTTTCCAAAAATGTAAAAGGGGACCCGGGGGACATAGGAGGATTGCAAAACACAATGGGGAAAATGCTGAATCAAGGAGACAACACGATGCAAATGGATGCACATGATGACATGATATAAATGCATGACATGGACAAAATGCAAAATGAAGAAAACCCAACCACGGAGGGAATATCATATCACAATGCCGAAAATGGCAAGAGTTGGAGTTACAAATATGGAAAGTTACATCCGGGGTTAACACCATCATCACCAACTCTGTTTTTTATAAGAGTGTACTTTATGTATTTTATAATAGTGTATATGTAGAGTAGATAAAGTCGGTGGTACGATGTTAGTGAGATAATGTGATTCAACACTAGATTAGGTGCCACGGAGCCTAACGTCAACTAGTCATGTCATGAGCAAATACAAAGTTGTACGGTGAGCCCGGACGATAATAACCACTAAATGTAAATGGTGACCATAATAAGTGGATTATAAGTCCAATGTATGTATCGGACTTCAAATACAATGATTGTCATTGCATATATTAGGAAAGATGAAACACATGGATTTTCCGGCTTACTTTTAGAGGACATGAGATAGTTTTGTGATATTGAAAGGGGAAAGGGGGGTGGGAGAGAGATGCCTTCGTTTCTCTTTATTATGACTAACTTTGTATATAGTATAAAACATACAAATTCACAGGAATAAATATCATTAGGCAATAATGCAAATTAGCTCAGATTCTCCATATAACTTTGTAATGTTGTTATATTAGAAAATCAAATAATTTTTTGGCCACACTTTATTCAAAAGGAATGTTGTATGCT
Source organism: Aegilops longissima (assembly GCA_021605205.1). Taxonomy (NCBI): domain Eukaryota; kingdom Viridiplantae; phylum Streptophyta; class Magnoliopsida; order Poales; family Poaceae; genus Aegilops; species Aegilops longissima. Next base: position 333,885,725 of record CM038680.1, read on the forward strand.
AAATAAACGTGAAGAGAGGGCTTTTAGATCAATGGGGTACGGATGTAACATGTGAATGTGTAGTTGATGCATTTGGGGGCTTAGAGAGGTATTTGTGTATTAGATTCGAGAGGCATGGATAGAGGGGCCCGGGGGGGTGGGGGGTGGGGTGGGAGAGATAGCACAGAAATGAGGGTGGTCTAGAGAGAGACAAATACCATGACAAGAGATTCCACCCTTGAGTGTGTATATGCAAGGGGAGGAATAGAGGCACCAAGAATTTTCGGTGTGTGGTGTTTGTGTTGGTATGTGGGGTGTGAGAAGATAATGAGACGGGGGCAGAGGGGTGTCACCCGAGGTCCGTGGGTCGAGGTGAGGCCCTTTGGGTTCCGCCCCTCCACATTGGTCGCCCATGACACATTTAGGAAGACCCTTGGATGACTAGTCGACAAGACAAAGATAGCAGAATTTTGAAGGACTTGTCCACCGACAAAGCCGTAGGATTTGAAACTAGGTTCTGACAAGGTAACCCTTATCTCTCAATTACTATTCATCCAACCTAACTTTAAGGGCATCCTACGAATGCTCCAGAATCATATACATTAGGAAGAGAGGGTGAGATAATGCGTGAGAGACAAAGGAAGATAATGTGAATGAGACAAGAGGCAGGTCCATGTATATAGGGGTCAGAGGATTGTGGGTGTATGTTTGAGAGGAAGAGTGCTTTGGATAAAGGTTAGTGAAAACATTTAAATGGTTACGAGAGGAAGGGAGGGTTATATCTAGAGAATGTGGAAAAGACACCGGGAGAGTGTGAGCAGGTGAGAGACCACCGGGAGAGTGAAACTACACGTAAAAAGACTTTTCACATTGATTAAAGATATAAATTGTATCCAAATATTAGGATGGGATCATGATATTTGAATTCAAGAAGGAGCGGCATTGATCCATCGTACATCTAGATTCTATTGAATTTGAGCATGTCTATTTATTATTCAAACAATTGATCCACATAGTTAGTATTTTGAACCTGATAATGCATCGCTTTAGCAATCAATATAAACTTGAGTATAGTTCATGTTTGTGTGTAAAGCACATTATACAAAAAAGTTACACAATGGACAATTATAAATAGCTACCTATGAACTAGATACATTTGAATTCAACCTAAGGTGGTTTAAAAAATCAATTCAAATGAAGTCCATTCAATTATTTGAATTTGATATCGGGCATTTGTAAACATACCTAAACTATGGGGTTACTAATTTTGCTCATTTTTAATAATAGCATATGTAGTCGGTACAAAATAGATTCAAATTTAGCTCCTCCATTCCAAAATAATCATAGTTATAGGATTTTCAAGTGTCAAAATTCAAAAGGAAGCGGATAATTTAATGAGGTTTTCAAACATACAAGGTCAAATATAACGTTGTCTATTTAGGTCAATCCTCATAGTTCAAGAGTACTCTAAACATGAATGCTTGTGTTTCAAAATTTAACGAAGCGTCTAAAAGAGCCTCTACTCGCCTCAAACCGCTGGAGACCAATGTTTGGTAGTACAAGGAAATTACTTTTCTAATAACTCCCTGAAACCTCACCGCCCGACGTCCAAAGGTCTAAACCGGTAGGTTTTAGCTTCATCTAGACGCCACGCAACCGCCTCAAAAACATTCATACACAATGGCCACCTTTAATACACTGCTGGCCGAAATCGCTCCCCACTATTTGGGTCACCGGGATTACCATCCTACCCCGACCGTAGTAGGTCCGAATTTAAGAGGGGGCAAAGTTTGTACTTTCCCAAATTTCAAACAAGCGCCCCATCTTCTGCTCAAAAGCAAAACAAGCGCCCCTGCATCAAACATGGTTCCCCCACCCGTCCGATTCCCCATTCAGACCGGGCCAAAACTACCTCTCCACCAGCCGGAAACCTCGGCCCTCCGGCCGCCACCCTATCCCACCCATCAACCGCCGCCTCCTCCATCACGCCGAGCCGATACCTCGACGCCGCGTCACCGAACCTCAACCGCAAAGCCTCCACGGCTAGTAGTTGAAGCCGAGGCCGAAGTCATCCGCATCTCAACCAGTTCAACCATGCCGCCTCGGCTTTCACCGCTGCCGCCCAACTTCGCCACCCTCCACCGCGACCGAGTGTTCTCGCACGCCGTTTTCGCCGCCGATCTCGCTTCCTCCGCCGGACATACAGCCCACGCAACACAATCAACAATTTGGCCATGGGTTCGCCCAAGCCTGCACCTCCGTAACATCGGTTTCCGTAAAACAAGAAGATCGGCACGACATGTGGAGGTACCACACCGCAACCAAGAAGGTACTCCTTCCTTATTCGTCAAATCTTACGCCTGCTTGCACGTATTCATCCACGTAAACACTAGTCCC